>DWHP01001145.1:0-16865 GCA_018247895.1 Parnassius honrathi
AATGAGAAGTAAATACTGTTTAAAATATTTTTATTATCTTACAATACATGCGACTAGTCTACACGCATACGTCTAGTATAAAGATGGTTAATATATCTTTTAACTGTTAAAATAAACGGTTACAAAAGTTAACAAATTTATTAAATAAATAAAATTAACCCTATTGAATAAAATTATCCAGTCATAGCCGTGTTTGTGCCATCTAGCGGAATCTTTGCGTACCACCTTGAGTGTGAATCAATATTCCTTCGATAAAACGACTTCATCTATAGAATGTAGTAGATGGCGCTATTAAAATTTTATGTAGGGTACTGAAGAAATGTAGGAAATATTCTTCAAAACATCAATACATGAATTCTTTTGATTTAGTATCTACATTAAAATTTGGGCTTCACATTTAAAAAGGATTGTAACAATTATTTGCTATAAAATTATACTTATATCTCATTGTTCTTCAAAATAATCATATTATTAAATAACAAATCATTTGCCGTTTAAGCCATTTAAAGTGATATTTTTATTAAACCGTTCGAGTTCGAACTGATATTTTTAACTCTTATGGGTAACGCTATTGGCTAAATACGTTAGTGGTTGATGTTAATTTTATGTATTTTGTTGTTACGCTAGCACGCATACAAACACCGTCAAACGTCGTTTAATTTCGGCAGACTTCGGCACGGTGTTTGTATGCGTGCTAGCGTCACAATCAATATAGTGTTCCTTAGGTTTTTTTCGTTACGGAATTTCTTGATTAGGTCGCCGCGCTCAGAGCCCGCGTTAAAATCTATGCAATAGCTTAAAAGAAAAACAAAAAAGGAACACTATATTGATTGCTTACATAATATTTTTAATATAGTTTTGAAATAAAACAGTTCAATACCTACTAAAACATTTTTTTTTGTAAAAAACACTGTATTTTATTAGACACTATCGATCCGCTCCGGTTTTTTGTTCTCGACAGCACCCCCTACCAGGTAGAATTGTGAATCTAAACCATCCTGGGACCCATTCGAATATACTTACACAAAAAAAAAATTAATTGAAACAGGTCCACTCACTTTCAATTACTTGCAAGAATAACGGACAGCAATTTATTTTTATAGAGATTATATCATCACCCATCGAGTTCAAGTTTTATTGAAGTCCTAACACCTACTAGTATAATTTCGTTAGTACAAAAATCATCTATTTATTTCTGGGGAACTACATTATCCTTTTTTCTTTTATGGTCACTGATCCGCCTTATGTCTGTTGTCTTTTAGTACATAAGTTGTTATCCTTTGTTATTGTAGTGCACCCTGCACTATTTTTTCACACACCCATTAATCTTTTCTTTTTTTATTTAATTCTCTTTGAGTTTTCCGGTAGATAATTCTATGTAGCAATCAAACCACCTTTTAATTCCCCTTATTATTTGTATATTTTGTTTTTTTCTGTTGTCATGGTAAGCAATAAAGCGTATTTTACATAAGTAGCTTTAATGCAAATAGGACAATTAGTTTAAAACAGCCCCTGTTAGCGACTTAGTCTTACGTTTATTACGTTCGTTGGATATTACGAATAAATAAACTCCCACAAAAAACTCCAACAACTTGTCGCTCCTTATAGATCGAAATCGACTAAGATCGTAGTAAAAGTATATCAAACTGTGGTAAGGCTCTACATATCTATTAATCTGTGGTAAGGCTTTCAGATCCCACAATCTGAGCTAGGCCTGCCTGCATGACGTCAGCGCGGTCACCGTCCGACTGGTTTGTTTCACCGCACGTTATGGGTCGTTGACCATGTTGCGACCGTACTGTTTCAGTGGGGTGCTTCACGCTAATATATATTGCAGTGGTTTTATCTGATTCAAACACGAATATTGTTATAAATACCTTTTCAAACCCTTTTTTCAGTTACATAACTTCTTGAGGCCCCATCATGATATCCTTTGTTAATTCTTTTTTTATAGAATAAGAGTGACAAACAAGCACTCAGTCCACCAGATGATAAGTGGATGCTGTGGAGGCTGGACATTTACATCTATCTTCGATTAAAAATCAAAATTTAGATGAGTTATCACCCCTGAGCGCTAAGCTGGAATGTCTGGTTTCCAGTAAAAAGGGTCTCCAGTACTCTACACTCACCATACGAAACAGCGGCATTAAGTTGCTTTTATACGCTGGTAGAGCGTGGTTCTGCCCTGGTTAAACCGACCCACTGGTGCTATCTCCATAATATAGCTGCAGTGTGGCTCTACCACGTATAAACTGTACTGATTAAAAATATGGTATATATTTAATAATCTTACAATTTAAAACCAAAAAATACTCTTGAACTATTTTTATTTGATTTATTTACTTACTACAAACTACGCCCAATTGGAATAAAATCCGTGAAAGTTAGAACCTTGTCGCTCTTCGGATACCTTCTTGTCTCCAAGGTTTAACCAATATTGACGCTTTATGCACTATTTACTTGGAAAATATAAACCTTAAGATTCACGCTACATTGTAAAAGCAAGGCAAATAATTTTGACGCGCGTTGTAACATATTTCGTATACGTTACGAGTACGCCAAAACAATGTTTAGTTAGACCTGTTGACATTTCTAGCAGTTTTTAATTCTTGCTACGAAGTTAGACCAGAACAAAGAAAGGGACTTGGAAAGGGTGGATGGAATGCCCCACAACCTAATAATTAGGCTGCATTTTTGATTTATTATCTGATATTATTTTAGTTTACTACCTAGTCAAGTCCTATAAAAGTCTACGTTTACTTACATTTAGTATATATGTCGCAGAAACATGGTTGAAGCCGTGACATAGTTACATCCCTAGGGATACAAAAGTAGTTTTGACTAAGAACTTTAGTCAATATCACTTTTAACTATTTTTGACTTTTACTTTTTGAATGAAACTATATATAACGGATTTTATCGCGTTTAGTTTACTTATATCTGGGGGCACGACAGTGCCGCCGCCAATTCGAGCATAAACCGGCACAGCCGTGCTATACTGTTCTCGAAGCAATTCAGGCCTCTTTCGACCCCTATAACTTAGTAGTGGATAAAACTAGAAACCTAACTAAAGTTATGTTTTCATGGCATTAACTTTTCTTTTAATTCCCTACGTTTGGGGTGCTTTACAGCACCCATGGTCGCGGGTTTGTTGGAGAACTCTTTTTTAATTTGTTCAGCAGATCTTTTAAAGTTGTCTACAAATTGGTCTCTTTGGCCCTGAATGTTTTTTTCGTTGTTGCATTACCTGCACAACAGTTGCGATCCGTAACCTTCACTGCATGACGATGTTCGTGAACATTCAGTTCACAATTATAATTAATTCACTTGATTAGTCTAGTATGATTGTTATATTACTAGATCGTGTTCATTTTTATACGTGGTAGAACCACGCTGCGGCTATGTTGTGAATGTAGCATATAGAATACTCTAATACTTAAGAACCACGCTCCCACAGAATAGCAGCGTAAAATAGCAGCTTAACGCTGCTGTGTTGAGTATGGTGAGTGTAGAGAACCGGAGACCCGTTTTACTGGAATCGAGGCATTTCATGTCAGTCCTCAGAAATGACAACGCATTTGTATGTGTTTTGATTCTTATATTCGTCGATTCGAGTTTATCGTGATTAAATGTAGATGTCTATGGGCCACAGCATAAATGAATGCCATCAGGTGGACTGTGTGCTCGTGTGTCACCCTCAATCTGCAAAAAAAAAGTCGTAGTTATATTCCTAGTAAGACAGTTATGAACCACTGTAATATAACTATATTGCGGTAGGTATATAGTTATATCCCTAGGGATGTAATTATATCACAGCTTCAACCATCTTACAACGACATGCGATTTATTGTCGCAGTAAGTAGTGTCGTAGTAAATTGCCATCATAATGGTATGGGGGATAACAAGGTAATTACGGTCTACAAAATAGAAAATCTAAGATTAGCAATCGACTATGAATGCGCTAACTATCACCTACACCTCCCGTTAAGGCTAGTTCTCACGCATCGGTCTTGTTTTTTTTTTCACTATATGTGCACCGGGCACGCGATGCTCCACTTTCTTTTTTTATTATTTTGTAATTTTCGACTGGATTAGATTAGTGGTAATATGTTAATGTCACAGAATATCAGTGTAAAATAGCAGTTTTGTGCTACTCTGTTGCATATGAAGAGAACTGAAGACGTTGAAGGGTGATAACGAATTTTCATTTTAATTCTAAATCGAGGATAGATGAAGGTACCTTGGCCACAACATTCACTTACCATCAGATGTGCTCGTTTATCACCCCTTTGTAATAAAAAAAAACATAGTAGCCGTTAACACGCGGTAAAAGTGAAACCTTCAAATAAAATGAAAAAATTCAAGGTAAATGATTTATTTAAAATTATCATTTTCAACCACACGTGCGGCATAAAATTTAGTGTAATATTTTAGACTAAATAAAAAAACTTTTTCGACTAAAATCTCTGTGATAGCGTCATCTACTTCATCTATAGGTACTCATTTTATCGAACAAAAATTTATTGACTCTCCAGGTGGTATGTAAAATAAACGCTACATGGCCTGTAGTTATGAAATCGTGGATTATTATAAATGGTTAATAAGACTGAAATAAGATAATTTTAGTCATTATGCTCAATTTTATTATTTTTATAAAATAGGTAATCCATATATTGTTTATTTTAAAAGTCAAAAATTATATTAAGCACCGCACAAACAGGAGACCGTGATAATAGGAAACGCTGTAACACTCACACTTAAAAGTCGATAGTCAAACGGACGGATTCGAACCCACAACCACAGATAAAATAATGTTACTATGCCACAACCGTATTCTATCTAATTCTCTCGCTGGCTAATCTCTACATATGCATATGTTTGTATCTTTTTAGTGTCGCATTTTCATATGATCGACTTTCAAATCAAAATGATTCTAAAAAAATTTGCACTTCAAAAAACAAAATTTAATTTTAAAGCCATCTACTATATTCTAATAGGCCTCGAAAACACTATATTTTATAACACACAGTCATCCGTTTAAAAATAGTAGATTCCGATCCTAGAACGAGATCGAAGAATAAAGATCTCAAAATGTGAAGATATGTTGTAATTTAGTTAGTTATTCATCAGGGTCATTTACTCATGTATGTAGGTTACAC
The DNA here is from genome assembly GCA_018247895.1 of Parnassius honrathi. Taxonomy (NCBI): domain Eukaryota; kingdom Metazoa; phylum Arthropoda; class Insecta; order Lepidoptera; family Papilionidae; genus Parnassius; species Parnassius honrathi. The sequence continues at coordinate 5,160 of DWHP01001145.1, forward strand.
CTGAATTTAAGCAACTTGTTTCTGTTATATGTATATTATCTTTTTCTAGAATTTAAAGTATTTCAAAATAAATAGTTTGTATCCGATTCCTAACCTTATAGATATGCCATGAAAAACATAACTTGTAAAAAAAAACCAAGTCTCGCAACTCAGTTCTTCTACCGTAAAAAGTTGTGAGATCTATGTAATACCAAGTCGGTCAATTTATTTACTCCCGACTTCAGGTTTCTTCTGTTTAAAGTTATTACGTAATTGGCTAATCAGAAAACATCTTAGAGTGACCATATCAATGTTAAAAATCTTTTGTGTTTTAAATATATAGACTGACTTGGCAATTGCACTAAGCAATATGTATTAATTGTGAGATACATTGTGTTTTCATGCGATGGCCAAGTCATCTTCTCATCAGTTTCTTGCTTGAGTCTACTGAGACTTTGCTTGTTTTGTTTGCTGTACTGCCAACAACTTCTGAGTTGTTGACAGTACATCAGAGCGGTCCGAATCGATGGTTTTGCCTGGCGGTAAAAGCTCATAATAAACGGTGCCCTTCCAATCCCACCATATACAAAGCATCACCTTATTGTGTGTTAATCTGGGTTTCGCTACAGTCTGTGGAGCTTGAATACATTTTGACCATTATCTCTTTCACACTTTCTTGTCGTAGGTGATCCGCTTTTCATCGCCAGTGATCGACCTTTTCAAAAATGGTTCTGTTTCATTACGTTGTACAACTAATTACACGGTACTGACTTTAACGTCCTGTTAATAAATTAGTTTCTGCTGTGAAAATATTTACTTTTCTATAAATGTGACGATTCGAGTTAATGGTGTAACAGAGTAAATGCAAAATATATTATTGTGTTTAAGCGTTGTTCCTATGAGTATAAAGGTAATATGTCGATCGTGTAGTGGCCGTGTAAGAATATCCACTAATCCATCTCGTCCCGTGGGTGTCGAAAGAGGCAACAGATGGAGGGAAACTTCCTAATAATAACCAAAACTAAAAATCTGTGGTTGCCAATTCGCTTGCCAAGCGTGGCAACTATGTCAAATATCACCCCAATGAGGCAATCTATTGAGGAGGCCTATATTCTGGCAGTACACTTTGGATAGGATGTAACGTCAGGTACGTGATAACAAAAGTCATTTTGTATCCCAATGAATTCCACTATCGAGGAGACGAATGACACTTTTTGTATATGTAAACGAAATATTAGCACGTTTTCAACAAAACGGTTAAGTCCCTCTTTGTAAGAATTCATTCAATATACATTGTTGAACGCGCTTGTTCTGTACTTGTTTCGGTCTTTGTCAAAAACTTGATATAGAGCATTTATTAATATGTATATATATATACTATGTACACCCTCACGTTTCTATTCCTAATAGCTTGAGGCAGTACTTATAATTATATATGTTAAATGTTTAAGGTATGCTTTAATTAACTTAGTAACCTTACATAATAAATACTATTTAGATACATTTTGTATATTTATTAATGATGATAAATAAGTAATTAATGACATATTAATAAATTTGAAGTACCTGCCTGGATTATAGAAATAACGGGCTTCTACTAATCGCAAGGTTTTTAACTCTAAGAAATTAAGACATAAGTATCGATTTAAAAAAAAAAAACATTGTCTGTCGGCCTGTCTGTCTGTCCATACAGCAGATCCATATGTCAACACTGGCAACACACACTAATTGTTGTATACTGTTGTTTTCAAGAAGATTTCTTTGCAGATGGATCTGTTTCATATTCTGATTCTGTACTTGTATACTTGGTAGCCATTGGTCCGAAGACTTCAGCATTTCGATATACCGTCAGTCAACTTGGTACTAATGGTGACAGAGTGTCAAATTTTTTAAAAGGCCTTTGAGTCATCTAAGCCTTACAGGTTGGTTGGTTGGTTGGTTATGTACTTTAAGAAAACAAATATGATGGTCAACAGTGTTGAAAGCATCTTTGTCTATATTTGTTTTTTAATCATCTTCCTTCTTCTTCATATTGACTGCCTCTAAAGAAGAGCCGTAGTAACTCAGGGGAGAAACGTTCGCATTCATCATTCACATCATCATTACAAGCTACATTATTTGGAAGATGCTCTTCATGTTTTATTTCTGTCTATCGCCTCTTTAGACACTCAAGTTATGATATTATGGAGTAGTGGATATTCTTACGCTGCTTCTTCACGGTTAACGCATGCCTTAAAACTTCATGTTACGCGAGTAAAACGAGTTCGATCCTAGCTCTGGCACCATTGAAATTTTGTTTTTAACAATTTTCCTGTACGCGGGAAAGGCAATAATTAAACAACCGAAATGTTCATAAATGACTCACGGGATATTGAGATTGTTAAGTTTTGATTTGCCACGCGCTCGACGGGGAAGGATAATATCGTGAGTAGACCTGTGTGTAATATATTTGGAAAACATGTATATGTGAAGACCGCCTACACACATAAGGGCAGCGCGGCGGTCCCTTCCCGGCTCCAAAATAATTTAGAACTGCGTGTAACCTTAATTCTAAACACGTGTAAATATTATTTGGAGTTATTTTATGATATTGTTTTAATTCACACGAGGTTTATTTAATGCCATTATTGATACTTTATAACGCAAAGTCGAGAAACTTAAACTGCAGCAAGTGTATACTCTTTCTCGTAAAATAAATGTTGTATATCATTACGTTATATAAAAAATTTAACACAACTATAAATTGTATGATGAAAAATGAAGTAGTGACTTTTTAAAAGAAATAGGACTTGATTCACTTGAGGAAATTAAATAGAGCTTGCATCTTATATGCCATCGTGAATGTGAAGTGTCATTTGAATTTTACTTTCAAAACTATATCGAGTCAGTGGGTAGTTGTAGTTGCAGAAGTTAATTGTGTGTTCGGTTTCAGGCGCCGTCCTATTGCCATCGCTCACGCGATGATGCGACGCGATTTCATCGTCCGATGAATCCGCCCGCGCGATTAGAAAACGTGTGCCTCATTTTGGAGCGATGCGATCACTTTTGAAATGGCTGCTAGTGATTTTCTAGATTACCTGACTCATGGATAGGAGTAGAGTGCAAGGGGGGGGGGCGTTGGCCGTTAGTTTGGATATAGCGAAGACCTTCGATCGGGCGCATTCTTCGGGTTGCGCGCAAAGCGCTTCTTACGGAGCTTCCTTCCTATGGGCTTCCCGAGAAATTTCGCAAATGGATCATCTTTCTTGCAGATTGGAGCATCAAGGAGGTAGTAGACGGTGTATGCTCCAATTACAAGCCCAATAACGCTGGTGTTCCACAAGGCTGCGTGCTATCGCCAACGCTGTTTCTTCTGCATATCAATGATATGTTGCAAAATGCCTTATACACCGGCCGTGCCAATATTTCTCGGGAGAACGTCTCCGAGTACCAGGACAAACCTTTTTCTCAGTCTTTACTGAACAGTCACAGATTGGGGGCGAATAAATTCAGTCCATTCCAATTCCCAGAAGAGAAAAGTTTGCGAGTTTACCGCTAAAAAGAAATCCTCTGTCTTATCTCTTCAGTTTTAAGGCACTCCTTGCTGCCTTAGCCTGTTGTCTTAGCCTGTATCGGAATCCTCGACGACGACATATCGAGTAAAGTGTAGTTTCCTGGTCACTTGGAAGATAAGGCTAAATTGGCCTCTAAAAAGCTTGGCGCGCTCAGCAAAGCGGGACAGTATTTCATGCCGGCACACCGCGTATAACTTTACAAGGCACATGTTCGGGCTCATATTGAATACCATTCCCATCTCTAGGCTGGGGCTCGCCAATTCCAGCTCCTTCCATTTGATCGCATCCATCGCAGAACCGTTCGAATCATCGGCGACCGAGCCCTTTCCGATCGCCTTGACTTAATGGAACTGCAAAAAGATGTTACATCTCTTTGCGTATTTTATCGCATTTACTATGGGGAGTACTTTGAGGAATTGTTCGGACTAATTTATGCCACACAATTTCATCATCGCACGTCACGACGAAACTCGCGATATCATCCATACCATCTGGCGGTCCACCACTGCGTGATTTAAAAGAAGTTTTCCTCCTCGCCCAAATTCCTTGCGGAATCGACTACCACAAGAAATTTTACCGGATCCATACGACTTAGGGACATTCAGGGAAAGAGCCGACTCCTTTTCAAAAAGCCGGGAACGCATCTGCAATTCCCCGGGTGTTACAGTTGTTCTTCGGCGGCGGTAGTCACTTCACACACACCATGAAGTATGCCGTATGCTCGTTTGCCCCCACTCCTATAAAAAATTGACTATCATTGGCATCCAAAACATTTTCAAAAACGCGATATCGGTCATACATTGAATGAAAAAATGTCCATATTCATCACGCTGGGCAGTGGAGTTGTTTGGTGCAGAACCGATATCCTCGCACTGGTAATACCCACTCACCCTGTCACCAGCTTGTGGAATTTGGGTTCGGCAGTTTTGTTAGGATTTTACATTATGAGTCAACGATCAGAACCTCATTCCTTCGACAGCAGGGTGTACCATTTGCAGAGGAGATTAACATTTTTAGAAAAGTGGGTTATTTCCTTTTACAACATCTCAACTAACGTGATGAACAATTCTAAAAGAGATATTATATAATACCGTCGAAAAACCATGGAGAACTTCGTAATGTCGTGGAGATTTGTGGTGGTTAACGTAGAAGGCCGACGGGTACCTTTTTGGGAGCAATGGGGGAGTCAAACATAGACCTCACTCTTTCGTCCTGAGTAGTCCTGATTACAGAGTGGCGAGTCCTGGACTGCGTCAACTCGAGTGATCATCGATTCGTAGTCTACAAAGTTGGAGGAGTACCCCATGCAAGGCTCTCGGGGCCGGTGGGAGTGCCTGCCCGTTTCCGGGACTGGGGGGTGAACTGGGGCTTCGTTAGCGGAACTATTCATGTACGAATGGGTGTATTGAAAGGTAGATAGCCGATTGACCGTCTTTGTGCGCAGTTCACAGTTGTGGTTCGACGTCCTGGGGAGGACCCTAGACGGGACGGCGGCTATGAGTGGTGGACGCCTGGACTCGACGGAATGAGGAAGAAAGTATGTAATGCAAGAAGGGCATGGCAAGAAGAAAGACAAGACTAGAAGAAAGGGAGTCAGGTCTGAAGAATCAGCTATGTAACGTTTCCATAGTGTGAGAGCGTGATATAGAGAGAGTGTGGATTGAACCCGGGTTGCTCGCGTACTTCGAAATTTACAGCCAGCTCTTAGCCGCTGAGCAACTACAGCAGAACCTTGAACATATGTTAGTAATACGGCTATTATTTATTCTGTGGTAATACTTTCTTCTTACTCATTTTTTTTAAAATTACAATGAGTATATTATGTATACAACCTACATACAATATAAAAGAGTGAATAGGTATGGAATTTGCGTCTTTCGTGATTTTAGATAGTTAAAGTTTTCATATTTCATTCCTTATTATTATTTGCGATCATAAATTACTTGTATACTACAGAGGCAAAAGTGCAAAACTTAATTTTATTAGTATAGTTATTATGTCATTAACTTACATAAACTAAAATATCGAGCTCAAATCATCGCGTGCTTAAAAAATCTTTGTTTACTTACAATTATGAAAATAGCGTAACCTAGTTTGATATTGCGAATGGATTTAATGCTACAGTATTAAACTTACTCGGAAATATACTATTACAAATGAAATTATTTGAGTAATATTATATGTATAGTGGGTCTCCACTTACAAGCATGCGCTACGTTTTAACGTTTTCTCGTTAAAGTTTTAAAGTTCAAACGTCTTTGAGCAAATCCAAATCGTACAATATTCAATCTGACACATTTTTTGCTCGATGTTCGGGACAGTCAAATTGTATCAAAACGTTGAGCTATCGAGCGCATTAATTTCAGATTATAGAAAAAAGCTCGTATTAGATCCCGGTGTAGTGAATACAACTTACTGGAGCACATGTTGGTAGTATAAAATTAAACATAACATAAACATAAACACTCACGCCTGTCACCCAGTGGGGTAGGCAGAAACTAGATACAAATGAATACATGGTTGATAATGACCACTGGGGATGAGTTGGACGCTTCAAAGTTGTTTTTAAAATAAATATTGTGAATACTTTGTGACCTGAAAATTTATTTGGAAAAAAAAGCATTCACTTCTGCAATATATATTTGCTTTGTCACTTTTTCCTCATTTACAGTGACCAAGCCACCGAAGCATTCCTTTCTTAATCCTGGTCACAGCATCATCTTGCAAACCACACTCTTCTTTTATCACACAGTTTCTCGTCCTGTCACTCAGAATTCAGTCCTAACATACTTCTTAGCGACCGCATTTCTACTGCAATATTATTCTACTCTCGTGCTTCTTCTGTACAAAATAAGCTTCTATTTAAAATATTTTAGATATCCAAAATTTTGGGAGAAATAGTTGTCATTGTCTAAAAGAAAAAAGAGCCGACAGAGGGAAACAAATCAGGAGACGAGAGCAGAGTCTTCCTAATAACGAATAAACATTTAAAAAACTGGAGTTACCAACCCGCTTGCCAAGATTGGTAACTATGGCAAATATACCTCCAGTGAGGCAATCTATGAGCACAGAACTATTAAGTGAGAGGCATAAGTTCAGCCTTTAGTAGGCTGTAACAGTAACATTAGTTGTGAAAGCCTTGAGAGTAACGCGTTTTGTTTTATAAAACTGGCTTAAAAAAGGCTGCATATGCGTTGTTACTTCTGAGGAAAGGATGAACTGCCTCACAGCCTGTAATCATTAATGGCTCTCTGTACCTTTCAGACCAGAACATAGTAACAGTAATAGCGCAAGCACTGCTGTTTGACGGCAGAAACAGGTAAGTGTTCGGTACTTAACCAAAAAGAATTTGAGTTCTGTTTTGAGAAGAGTGGCTTCACCTAGTGCCTTTGATTTCGTTGAGGTTTTGTTTTTATTTGAATATCACAACATGTTACACAGCAACATATGTACTGAACTCATCTTCTAGCTCAATATTTCGTTATGCAACTGAACTTAATCATAGAATGTAAATAAACGTGTAGACAAGACAAGCAAAGTCAAGTATGCTCAAAGAAACATGCTCATCGAGCACGTATTCTGTGTGGAAACCCAGCACTAATCTAGAATAAAAAGTACCTTCTTACAAACTCACTGTAGCTCCTGTCGTTTTGTGTGCACGTAAATAAATAATAAAATCGGTAGTCTCAGCCTATGAATCTCCAACCTCGGATTCTAGAAGAAGTGGTGACCAATTTATTTCTGACCGAGACGGAGTGGTCATCATCAGGTTAAGACAGATAAGGATTTCTCCACGTACGTAAAAGGGATCTTGTATTTAGGCATATATTTTATGGCACTACAATATCTCCGGCGCGAACATACTTGACTCTAAAAATTTAGTCATTCCTTCATGGGCAAAGTGTTACGATTTTTTCAACTAAGTCCCAAAAAATATTCAGGACCTATCTACCAATTAAATAGATATGATATAAATGGAAATAACGTAAAATAAAACAATAATGTAACATATAACATAAGAGATTTATAGATTGCACAAGCAAAAAGCAAACTGTAGCGTTTTAATGTGAATTATATGATCTTTGTAGATCATATAGTTCACATTAAAACGCTACAGTTTATTTAAAAGTCGTATGTTTATATTATTTCAAGAATTAATATATCGATAACTCTGCGCTTATTTTATGACAAGACTACTTTCAAACTAATTGAATGTTTTGTACCGTTGAACCTCTATAAACCCTTTTATGATTTTGCTTAGTATTTAAACATTTAATTTCTTTTTTTTTAATTTTTCAACAATTTTAAATTTTTTTTAGAATTGTCTGATTTAGCATTAGTTTTTAAATTAACCAAATACGCAGCGAAAAGTGCTATGAGGGCCTTTTACATTGGTGCATGAATTATTCAGAAATGTACAAACTGCACTGAAGAGTAGCGCTCTTAGTTGCAAAACCAATTTCGAATACGTACTACGTCTAAAATTTGGTCCTTTCTATTCCTTTGTGAAGTAAATAATGAAATTTGCATAGAAAATGTCACTTTTCTCCGTAATGGATAAAAATTTTAAATTTTAGCGTTGACATATTTTCATGAAATGAAATACTTTATTATTTACTTGCGCCCGGCCTCGCCCGGGTTGGATCTATTGATAATTATCCAATGTCACTTATTTTTTTATAGGATAGGGTGATAAAGGAGCACACGGTCCACCCGATGGTAACTGGTTGCTGTGGCCCATAGACATCTACATCTATCCTCGTATGCGATTCAAAATGCAGATGCGTTGTCACCCGTGAGGACTAAGATTGATGTCTCGTTTCCAGCAAAAGGGGTCTCCGGTTCTCTACACTCACCATGCAAAACAAAACAGCATTAAGCTACTATTTCACACTGGTATTCCGTGAGAGCGTGGTCCTTCCCCTGTTGAGCCGACCCGTTCGTGCTACAACTATACTACTAATGTAACTGCAGCGTGGCTCTACCACGTAGAAATTATTTTACCATTTTTTCGTATCTACAAAAAGATCCTCTTTATTTAAAAAAATAAAAAGAAATTACCTAAATAACTCCTGGTATTGCCCTGTATCCGTGTCATGAAGTTTCATTGCGATCGGTTTGGCCATTTCGAGGATTAATTCAAATAAACAGACAGACGGACAGACAAGCATTTTATAAACGGTGATTCATATCTTAATAGCTTGCCAATGGCACCCGGAGCTAAACAGAAGCCAGTTGTTGCTTGTTTTAAGCGTATGTTACAGACAGACACTACAATTTTATTTCTCTTTACACATATACATAGGTAATACATTTATTGCGAATGTAGAATCGAACGGCGAGTTTCTAAAATATGTCTATTTACGGAAAAGAAAGTAAACGTCTGAAGCACATTGATTATGGTACGTTACTGTCTTTTCAGAAAAGGCGTAATCGTGAGCATGTCGTATTTAATGGATTTATGAGCTTACATTATAAATAAAATATTAGTCCTATGCGTAATTTACGTTATCGATTTACCAATAATTTTTTGACATTGTAGGAATTCATAATTTCTACATATTAATAGCTTCTAAAGTCGGGGTTTTGACATGATGTAACAAATAATTAAAGATCCGACTTAAGAAGTTGTGTTGCATTTTTTATTCTTTCTTCAAGTCAGTTTTATTTTTTCAATAGTTTAATTATGTTACCTTTTTGAGTGAACTAAGAACTAGTTTTTTTTCTTTTTTTAATAGGATCGGGTAACAAACGAGGACACAGTCCACCAGATGTTAAGTGGTTGCTATGGCCCATAGATACATGCATCCTCGATTACGAATCAAAATGCAGATGCGTTATCACCCGTGAGGACTAAGATGGAATGCCTCGTTTCTAGTAAAAAGGTTCTCTACACTCACCATACGAAACACAGCAGCATTAAGCTACTATTTTACGCTGGTATTTCGTGAGAGCGTGGTCCTTCCCCGGTCGAGCTGACCCATTCGTGCTACAACTATACTACTAATATAACTGCAGCATGGCTCTACCACGTACGAAATATCACAAGTTAAGGGTAACAATTACAATGTTGTTTAAATATTTACATTACAAATTTCATCCCCTATTTTTCCAACTTCAGGGGTGAAATTTTCACCTGTAATTTATATGGGACCATCCATAAAATATAATCTATTTAAATGTAAGAAAAATTTTTAAAACTGGTACACTCATTTCCAAGAAATCGGTGAACATACATTAAAAAAAAACATACGTGTCGAATATAGAATTTTCAATGCAGTCGTAATCAAAATTAAGACAGTAAATATAGTTTGCAACCAAAAAACTTTTATACAATATGTTTATGTATTCTACGGAGTGCAAGGTGAGTACTGACAAAAAGCGTAAAGAAAACAACAAGTGGGTTGCTAACGTTTATAGAATACGGAATACGTGGTAGAGGCATGCTGCAGCTATATTGTGGTATTAATATGCTTAAGTTATATTTACAATAATCCGATAATCTAGAAACATTTATTGGCATTTGCTATAGTATTACAGTCATTGGATTTTATGGGATTTTAAAAAGGTTTAACGTAAAGTTATAAATTAATTTGAACACGGTAATCCAGTAACTGGCGGTAACTGTGACTGCTTGTTTAACAATGATTTTAACCCCCAACGAAACAAGGGGTGATATGATTGTTGTGTGTGTGTGCCTGTGTGTGGCGTGATAGCTCCTGAACGGATGAAACAATTCGATTAAGTTTTTTTTCGTTTGAAAGGTGTCTTAATCGAAAGCGTTCATAGCTGTGTTTAGAGAAAATCTATTCCGCTTGAAGATCATCAGCTCTTTTCGTTTCGGAATTTCTAAAAATTTTAATCTTAATTATTACGTAGTATTTTTCGACACAACTAAAACATTTAAGTACCGTTCGAGACGATAAGGTGCTGTCATTAAATACTTTGTATATCTTGTTTAAATATTTTGACGGTTTGGCAGCGCGGTGTTATATTGGTTGTGGTGCTGTAGGGCCGCGGGTTCTAATCCCGCAAAGAACGATTATCGATATGGTTTACTAATAATTATTTCACATCTGGATATTAGTCCATTTTCAATTTTATGTCCTACGGTACACGCAAATATCTTAATGTGATTGTAACATTTTGTAATCAAAATAAAATAAAACAAAATAATATGAATACAAGTTAATGACAGGTCGCATACATTTACAATCATTGGTTCAGATGTTATATTATATCAGAGCGATTAAAATAGACATACTCAATAGTATAAGATAAACCACATGGACTTGTTCATTAAAATGTATTTTCATATTAGGTTCAACATGAAACAGTAGGTACAACTCTACCTATTGTCTCAATGTAAAACAGTTCGGAAAGAATGCGAGATCAAAAATATCTCGGAATAATAATTGATTAAAAAACTCACGTTCTCATCTCATTTAATAATACGCGATACGGTTGTTATAAATGTGCTGGAATATTAAGACCACATTATGCGACGCACGTCCTAGACTTAAGTCAAAAAAGGTACCTTGAACATTTAGCTTGTTTGATAAGATTTATTCATATTTCATTACCGCCTATCAAAGTCCACAGCTTAACAATGGCCTCACCATAGAATGCCTTATAAAGGTTATCATAGTTGCCATGCTTGGAGGCGGTTGGCGACCGAAGCTTTATATTTTCTGGTTGTTATTAGGAAGACGCTGCTGCCCGTCTCCTGGTTTCTCTTTGTCGCCTCTTACGACAGATTGGACCCGATACCGGGACAGTATGGGGCTGTGGATATTCTTACATCGTCATAACACGGAGCATATTGCAATAGATCAATACAGCTTTTCACAAGTCCACTGCTGAGCATAGGCCTCCCCCAAGGTACGCCACGAAGCACGGTCCTAAGCCACCTGCATTCATCGACTTCCTGCATGTCTTACCAGGTCGTCACTCCATCTAGTAGGGGGTCGCCCTACATTTCGCCTACCGGCACGAAGCTGCCACTCGCGAACTTTTTTCCCCTAAGTTTGTCGGTTCTTCGAGCTATATGGCTGGCCCATAGCCACTTCAGCTTACTAATCCGTTGGGCTATGTCAGTAACTCTGGTTCTACTGCGGATATCCTCATTTCTAAGTCTATCACGCAGAGAAATCCCGAGCATAGCCCTCTCCAT
>DWHP01001146.1:0-16864 GCA_018247895.1 Parnassius honrathi
GCAAGACGCAAGAGTCTCGCAGGCTTAGTCTTGTTCTTGCTCAAATCTTGCACGGTCAGTCTTGGTCTTGGTCTTGCTAAAATTAGGCGGTCTTGTTCTTGGCCTTGGTCTTGCAAAAATTCAAGAACAAGACCAAGACCGATTTTGGGCAACACTAATTCACACAAATCCTTTCTCTCAAATTAATTCAATTAAAACAAACAATTTTGACGATCACTTAACACACAGAGCAAACTGCTACACTCATCAACTCATTAGTACATAAAAAGGCCACTCATTCTCTCAATTCATAGCATGTTGAAGTTAAACATTTGCACGGTACATCGCTAAACAATTCGAACTTTAAGATGTACCCCATGTAAATCATATTGTGCATGAACATAAAACTAAGATAACAAATCCAGCAATAATTTCATTAGGCATGATAGTTTTAGGAATTTACTCGATAAGGGACCGGTTTCTTTAACGTTAGGTTCTTTACTAAGGTACATGCCATTTTAGGAAACTTAAGATTGGTAAGACAATTAGCTGCATGATATTTTAAAGCGATGTTAATGCCATTAACAATCAAATCATTTTCTTTGTAAGCGTTTATTTTGTGTTATTTTTTGGTACATTACACCATTCTTCTATATCCGAGTTTGGATCAAAATGCAAAAGTTGCGTCGAATTTTTTACTCACGGTTGACATTTGCGCATTCCTAATAATCGTGATAAAACGCCTCCTTTACGTTCATATATACCTACGCATACATGCTCCTCGATTAAGGGTATTTACCGTACTCTACAAAACATTTTTATATATTTTATATACACACACACATACATATTTTATAGTAATAATTACGGAATAATAACTTTTTTGGTTACTCTTCTCGCCAAGTTTTCTCAAAAAAATCGTTATGCATAGTGTGCCAAGACACAAAGAAATCACTTAAGTTATCTATTTGATTACACACATTGATTACACACATTGATCATAACACCGCAATGGCTACGAGCTACAAACTGTTACCCGTATCTTCATCACTTTTTGTGATACGATCTACTATAGAGACAACGATTATCGGGTCGTTCCAAGTCGACCAACAGTAGTCTCTACGGGACGACTTTCGATCCTCTAAAACAATTGTTGCGTAATGTACCTGTCCTTCCAAAGAACGAGGCCACTATCTTTTCTCCCACGCTTCGACCTCTCTTCACTTTAGTTGGTAACTCCTCGGAAGAAAACACCCAGACAGCAGACGGTCTCTTAGTTTCGGGATCATAAAAATAAATCCAGCTTTCGTCACCCGTAAGTATGTTGAACACAGCATTTGAGTCACTTCTAAATCTAAATCTTTGAACCATTTCACGACACCAATCAACACGATGGAGTTTTCGGCCTCAGTCAAATTATGAGGTATCCACCGGGCACAAAGCTTCCTGACCGCTAAATATTCATGGAGGATTTTGTGTACTTGACTCTTACCGATGCTTAAGCTTGTCCGAATCTGCTGATAAGTCACTCTTTTGTCAGTCTCTATTACACGCAGATCATCGGTGAAACTAGCGCGACCACGTTTCAACTCATTAAACCGGTTGTAAACAGTGGCACAAGATGGGGCTTTATCGTAAAAGGCCAATCGAAGTCGATCCAGTTAAATGACATCGAAAGTCATAAAAAATCATTGTACGAAAATTTTCTCGCGTTAAATTCATACTGACGTGACACAGACAATTTTCAATTTGCCGCCAAATCGCAAATAAATGACAATTCAATAAAATACATACACAATAAAATTGGCAAAGAGTTCCATTTTCAAAATTTGAACTTATTTTTTTATTATATCGTTTACAAGTGGCCAGTTCTAAAAACTTTCCGTGTCACCCTCGTACACTTTATTTTATTTTTACGAGCACTCATCTCTGTGTTCAATTATCCCCGTTACATCTCAACGACGACTGAACTAGGCCTCTACCAAGACCACACGCGCATCGCACCCTCTCTTTGAGCTACGGCTACGGTATGGCTATTGACATAGTCAAAACACAAAATAAAATGAAGTAAGCAACTCTACAATTTAACAGGCTCATTAATCACCCAATCAATGAACTCATGTTAGTTAATTGAATAAAGCTTGGCTTTCAGGCATTTCTCTCAACCAATTAAAAAGTTAACCACTTGTTATTGTGTACACAATATGGTAGTTTTATACTATCGCGGTCCCCTCGTCTTTTTCCTCTAGAAAATCGAAAAATCATCCGATTTCGATGATTTTTCTTAAATCCTCGTTTTTACGGCGAATTTACGAAAAAAAATTACTGGAACAAAAAAAATTAAAACTTATATTGGTTTTAGGGCTTTAAATGTTCATGAAAATGCACTCATTCACGTATGTTGATAACTTTTTACAAATAATCGAATGAAGTTGTTATATTTTGTTTCATTATGAAAAATAATTTCTTTATCTAGTATGTCGTAGAATTTCCTGTTTCACAGTAGGCAGGCGCAGATCATGATGTAGTAATTCGTTGGGCATATACCACGTTTATATAATTGGTTATCATGGGGAATGCTTTATTTTAAAACTTTTGTAAGATTTCGTTGTTTAAATTGGATGCAGTACCCCACGGTTGGATTCCATACGTCCAGACAGGTTTTAGTATTGCCTTGTACAGAAGTATTTTGTTTTCTAGCGACAATTGAGACTTTCGCCCTATGAGCCAGTAGAGTTTTCGCGTTTGAATACCGAGTTTCTTTCTCTTAGTGAATATATGTTTTTGCCAGGTAAGTCTTTTGTCCAAGTGCAATCCAAGGTATCTCACATAATCTGCCTGTGGAACTGCAATATTGTTAAGCGTGACTGGAGGGCAAGAGCCTTTCTTAGGGCGAACGTTACGTTGACTGGTTTTATTTCATTTGCTTTTATCCGCCACTTTTTGAGCCAGTCGGATATGTCAAATAGCCCTTTTTGAAGTATTTGTGAGTCGCTATGAGTAGCCAGTATAGCGGTATCGTCAGCTAAGGTTCCAGTGATTAAGGATTCAGATGTCGGCAGGTCCGCAGTGAAAAGCAAGTCGAGTATGGGACCCAGTACGCTGCCCTGCGGGACTCCTGCTTTTATAGGGCGGAGATCTGACAGTGTTCCCCCTTGTTGTACTATGAAATGGCGCTGCTGGAGAAATGATTTTAATATCCCGTAGAGGCGATCTATTAGTGCATGTTTCAATTTGAATAAGAATCCCTCATGCCACTCGCGGTCAAACGCTTGAGATATCTCCAGGGACTGGCGCAGTAAGATTTACCTTCCAGTGACTCCATGATGTATTTTGTTAGCCTGTGCACTTGGTCGATAGTGGCATGCTTACTACGGAATCCAAACTGGTGGTTAGAGATTAACTCCTTCTCTTTGAGTATCGGCAAGATTCTTTGTAGCAGTAGAGATTCGTATATTTTGGATGGGATGGGTAGCAGACTTATGGGCCTGTACGATGTTGTTTCTTCAGGTTGTTTCTCTGGCTGCAGTAGCATTACGATTTGTGCGACCTTCCACTGTAGGGGAAAAAACTGCAGTCTGGTCATGGCATTAAATAGTGACGTAAGGAAAGTTATGCTAGATTCAGATAGTTCTTGTAATATACGGTTTGTAATGAGGTCGTATCCTGGAGCTTTTTTTGGGTTTGATTTTCTAATAATTCGAGGAACTTCTGTTTTTGTAAATTTCAGAGGCACTTCTTGCGTATCTTTTGGGCTATTTAAGTGGTTAATAGTTTCTGCTGCATCTTCTGGTGAGCCGTCATATGGGTGAGGGGTAAGGACGTTGGAGAGGTGTTCTGAGAAGGTTCTGGCTTTCTCCTGGTCTGTCCGCGCCCGGGTACCATCTGGTTTTCTTATAGGAGGAGAGACGTTGACAGGCCGCTTTAGTCTTCTCGTGGCTTTCCATAAATAGTAGTCCGATGAAGTAGTAGCATCCAGGCCGGTGAGGTAATTATGAAATCCGTAATTACGATCTTTTTCTAAGGTGTGCTTTAGCTGTCTGTTGGCGTGACTGAGTTGTTTTTCGCAACATGGTTTTTGGTTGTTTGTCAGCGTTTCCGTATCCTCCTTTTTTTGATTATTTTATCGAATACATGTTTCGGTACGTGGGTCAAGGTTTCTAGATGGTAGTAGAGGAGTCGATAACCAATAGAGACCAGTTAGTTCTATTGTTATGCAGAACACATTTTCTGACGCGTTCTTGGAGGGTGGTATTTAGTTCTTCTACGATTGGAGAGTGGTCTGAAGATAAGTCCCAGCAACTCTGGCACGATATGATGTTCTTTGCGATTCCTTTGCTGACACAAAAATCTATAACATCTGGGATTTTTCTTTTATCTGTTGGCCAGTAAGTCAGTTTACCCAACGACACCACGTTCATATTTCTTTTTCGTATGCATTTAAGGAGTCCTCGCCCTCTGGGTAGAACAAGCCTGGAACCTCAAAACGAATGCTTAGCATTATAATCACCTTCTGCGATAAACCTGCCTTCAAGTAGTTGAAAGAAGTTACTGAACTCCAGTTCCTTGATAGTGAATTTAGGTGGACAATAGAGGGCTGATATTGTAATGTCATTAATCCAAGGTGTTACCACGACATTTGTTGCCTGGATGTAGTTTTTGCAGTAATGTTGTAGTACATGGTGCCTGATGTTTGACTGATAAAAACGGCCGATCCTCCATGTGCTTTGTTATCTGGGTGGTCGGTATGGTACATGTTCTATCCTGGTAGCCTAAAGTGGCTTTTGGATGTGAAATGGGTTTCTGAGATTAGTAAAACATCTATGCGGTGCGTTTTAACGAATATTTTTAACTCTTCCGAGTGGTTTGACAAACCATTAGCATTAAAAAATAAATCGGTTAGCGTTTTGGTCATGATTAACATTTGATTTATCAAGGCAACAAGCGTCTCCTAATTATTTGGAGCTCACTCGTTTTTTGGTTTTCATCCTTTGTGTTCGATGTTTGTGCCGTAGGTTGTCCAGGGACTTCTTGTGTGGCTGAGGCATACAGTTTTACGTTATTTGTTTATTTGTCTGTAGGTTCTTGTTCCTTTCTAGTGTATCCAGGGTTTTTCCTAACTTTGGTGATTGGAGAGGGATATCGGCCTTTCAACAGCTCTTTGTAGACTGTGCAACCTTTGTAATTAGCTGGATGGCTTCCCTCGCAGAGGACACAATTAACCTCTTTTGATCTGTCTTTCCGTAAGCAAGCTGAAATGTGGTGCGAACCTGCACATTTGACGCATCTGGGCTTACTATTGCATAATTTTTGTGTGTGGTTGTAATCTTGGCAATTAGCGCATTGGGGGATTGCGCTCCTTGGTCTAGGTGCTTCAAATTATATGCGACAGTGTAGTAGATATTTGACGTTATCTCTTTGGATGTTCCAGGCATTTATTACTTTATGGTGAAGGTCCTCAATAGCTATTTTTATATCCTCTTTGTCTGAAGATGGGTGTAGATTTTTTAGCACAACTCTAAAACTGCAGTCTTGTTTTGGTTGGTAACTATAAAATTCGGTATCTTTAGCCTTTAGTTCTTTATAAATGAAGGAGTATGATTCGGCTGATTTAGGTTGTCTTTTAACTCTGTCACCTTGTAATACCTTGATTTCATATTCTCCTTTTGCTACATCTTCTAATAGTTTCATCAAAGATCCAGTCCAGACGCAGTAATGCGCAATCAAAAGCAGGCAAAATT
This sequence comes from Parnassius honrathi, assembly GCA_018247895.1. Classification (NCBI taxonomy): domain Eukaryota; kingdom Metazoa; phylum Arthropoda; class Insecta; order Lepidoptera; family Papilionidae; genus Parnassius; species Parnassius honrathi. Next base: position 5,721 of record DWHP01001146.1, read on the forward strand.
GAACTACTGGCTTGCTACACCAGCAGTACCGACATCCAATAGATTCAAAGGGCTCGAAGTTATAGAGCAAGCAGACAAGCCTGAAATACAAACACCGAAGCCCACATGACCCCCTTCACAATTTATCAAACAAATAAAATAATTATTTAATTAGTCTTTTTTATTTTATCATCTTGTACAACCCCAGTGCATTCGCTCGATGGCCATACGCGAAGGTCGCACGGTAGGTAAAGCACCCTCATATCACGCGTGTACGCGTGCAGAAGGTGTATTTCTTCAACGTTTGGGATTATTATTAATTTTTTAGGCTATTATAACGTAAGTTTTTTCGCTTTTGTATGGGAGTAAGTGACTGTTACCTTGTAACATTATTTAATCTGTAACCTAGCTGGCCAGAGGATGGGCCAATCTCTACCGATCCAGCTTATAGGAAGCTATTGTATAAGTGTTCCCTTAAAATTAACATCCAATGCGCTGGATAGCTGTCTTGCTAGAAGATCACTTCCCGTTCTGTATTAAATGTAGGAGTACAGGATTCCTCCAAAAGCACTGGAAGATTATTTTATAGAAACTTCGAATAATTGTTCCCATTTAAATTATCTGGTAAGAAGTGGGCCCCAATAAATGTTCTGCCGATTAAAAAAAATAAGGGTAACAAACGGGCACACAGTCCACCTAATGGTAAGTGGATGCTGTGGCCCATATACATCTACATTTATCCTCGATTAAGAATGAAAACGGGGATGCGTTGTCACCCCTGAGGGCTGAGATGCAATGCCTCGGTTCCAGTTAAAAAGTTCTGCAAATCCCTACACTCACCATTCGAAACACAGCTGTATTAAGCTGCTATTTTACGCTGATATTCTGTGAGAGCGTGGTCCTTACCAGGTCGAGCCGACCCATTTGTGCTACAAATATAATATAGCTGCAGCGTGGCTCTACCACGTATAACTCCAGCCCACATATTGACAGAGAATTTCTTCTGGGCCGACACTTGTTTCTTCGAGTGTGGATTGCTGCCTTTGTCGGCCCATTGGCGGAGGCTGTGAAAATTTGCTTCCGTCGGTCCACAAACTTAATTTCAAAAACTATCCATACATCTTCAATGTTTCTGTTGGGAAGGAAACGGTATTATTGAATTCTCTTATGGAGAGCTTGCTCTTTCAGATCTTGCACACCCGTGCCATGAAACAGATATTTATCATTATGTTGTATTGTGCTCTACACCTTCCACTGAGTATTGTTAAGATTTCGAGCTACTGCTTTGGTGCTGGTATGAGGAACCGCTTGGAATGCTGCCGAAATGTTTTTCTCGACTAGGATTGTGTCTACGTGGGTTGACTCCAGGTTCTTTGCGTTGTAGCCCAATTTCCGCATGCCGATGAAATAAGTTGTAAAAGACTGACATTCGATACCCTGCGATACGGATAACGTTCTTGATACATCCGTCGCGCTAAAGAATCATTGCCATCTGCTTTGCCACACATAAAGATGATATCCGCATATTCCTCATTGGAAAAAGTATCAATAGTCACTTCACAATAATTTAAAAACGTCGTTGGATCGAACTAAATGTCAACACAATCACAATAGTCTGGAATCAACACGTGTAGGAGCGCAAAGCTAGGGCAATAGCTACGACTGGACACGGTGAAACAAAACTGTTCAATACAAAACATATGCAAGAGTGATAAGGGCTACAACTGGACACGGTTAATTGCGAATCAACGCGCTAAATCGAAATAAGATGTGAGAATGACGAGTCCCTTCATAGTTATAGACCCTGACTAAAGAAATACGTCCTTGATACTTTAGTAACTAAGTCGACTTTGCTGTGAAATAAACTGAAATTAAACTATTCTCTATTCATTGGGCATGCTACCTGGAAAGATGCTTTATGGTCGTCACACCGCGCACTGCGGCCTTTGATTGGAAAATACTGTCAATTTGGTTCTAGCACGTGCATTAATTCTTGGAATTGAGTAACTCAGATATAATTTCGAACACAAAAAGTACGTTTTTGTTGTTTTATTAGTCTGTCTAAAAATTTAAATTTTCTCCTATCCGGTTTTTAGGTCCCAATTTTAATAATTTGTAACATATCCGCGTAAATGGTACCTCAAATGAAAGAGTAAGAAAGAAAGAGTAAAAAGTTAAGAGTTTCTTGGCAGTTCTGCTCTGAAAAGATTTTTTTGCGAACTGGTGGTGAACAAGCCTAAACTGAATAAAAAGTTTCGACTTTGCCGAATTTTGATTGTAATGTAGCTACAATGCATTTCAATTTATTGATAAAGCGAAGGCATCAACCGCATCAGAGACGGCTTTGGTTACATCTAATTATTGGCTCGCATTGAAAAGCACTATTAAATTAAAATATATGTCTATGTTACAGCTAATGCACGATGAAGTAGTAAATCTATGTTGACCCGGGTTTTTGGGTAAATTCGGAATTAAAACGAATAAATCAGAATATAAATAAAGATTTCTAAATCTTCATGGCTTCGTCAAGTCGTAGCCGCATTTAATTCTACTTTCGTTGATATACTTCACATTTGCTTTAGTATTTTTGACTAATTTAACCACAAGTCATAATTATTTCATTATTTTTCGAACTTCACCCTAACACTTAAGCTTACTACTTTTTCGATTCTTTTTTTTTACTTGAATCATGTACTCCAAATATTAATTAGTAAAAATATGTTCTTTTTTAGGAAATTAGTTGTTTATGATAAATGGAGTTCTTTGGTGATACATGTAGCTTTAGACAATACTGTTGTAAAAGAGGACATACGTAAGTATGAAATATGTGTGTCCTGTATTGATAAAATAGTTAGTATTCTAAATACAGGGTTATAATTTTCTGAATAAATTTCCAGTTGCACAATGCATTGTCAAGAATGATAGAGGTGATGCATCAGACATATTAGACAGTATAAATGTGTCAGATTGGATGCCACTTTTATTAATAGTGCCTCTAAGATTAGGTCTCAGTGAAATAAATCCTGTTTATGTAGAGGGATTAAAGGTATGTATATATTGTAAGATAAGCCAATTAATAATTTAGTTTTTTATAAATCTGTATTAATTATAATAAATAATAATCTTTTTTTACTATTTTACACCATAAAAGTTAGCAAGTATGCTTACGGAGGAGCGTTCAAAAAAGTGCTAATGCGGTACAGACGTTTTGAAATTTAAAAAAGTAAAAACTGGCTGATAAAGCTGGAATATATTTAGAAAACTTAAAAAAAAAGGAATTTCTTTTTTTTGAATAATCGTTGGCAAAAATGCCACGCAGCGTAAGGACACCTGCCAACATCAAGTTAACACGCGAACGTCTTCGTCGAAATCCTTGCCGCCATCAGAAAAAGCTGGCTATGCAGACGAACATATCAAGAATATCTATCAATAGGATATTGAAATATGATCTTATAGTAAAGGCCTATAGTCGACGAAAATTTCATTATCTCAACAATCGCCTTCGCAAATTGCGGTACGATCGCTGTCAAATGATGTTGAAGAGACACAATGCAAAAAAATTCTCTTCACAGATGAGAAAGTGTATACTGTGGAAAAAGAATTTAACCGACATTACTATAAAATTTACGCGAGAATCTCAAAGGTTGCGGCAAGAAATGTTTTTCGGACGCATCACCCTGCAAGTGTTATGGTTTGGTGGGGTGTTTCTTGTGAGTGGGTCACTGCACTGCATTTTTGTGAACCGGGGGTCAAAATAAAGGCACAAAATGATCATTTGAATTTTTCCAGACATTTTGAAAGCGGTAGTAAAGCCGCTGTTCACTATCCTTTTCGATAATAAATCTTGGATTTTTCACCAAGATCTGGCGCCGTCACACAAAGCCAAATCAACACAAAATTGGCTTAGGGAGAATGTACCAGGCTTCGTCACAGCGGAGGAGTGGCCGTCATCAAGCCGGGAATTGAACCCGCTGGACTACGATTTATGAACAGAATTGGAGCTCAGGGCCTGTCGAAAAACTCACCGCCACCGGGAGTCAATGAAGCGCGCCTTGTTCAGAGAATCAAAGCGAATACCCATTGAACAAGTCCGTGCCGCGATAAATGACTTGCCGCGCCGTCTTAGGGCCTGTATTCGGAAACGAGGCGGGCATTCCGAATAATTATATTATCTTTAATATTGTGGACCCACATTATGCTTATTAATTAGCATTAAATTAAATTAATTTCATTTAGTACCTAATACTATATATTTTTATTCGTCTCAAAACTTATGAACAGACGAGGTATATTGAATTGCAGTTGTATACTTGGGTTGGAACTTAATTTTATTAATAACAGGATCCCAAGGAAATGGTAGCATTGCCATCTTCTCTATTTAAATTAGGATGTTATGGATTTCAATGACCACCTGAATTATCCTTGGAAGGAATCTGTGTTCTTTAAATGACTATTGAAAGTCACTATTAAGTGTTACAATCTATGTTGAATAAAAAATGTTCTCTTTTATTCTATACTGTTACGAGCAGTTTGTATGCAGAACATATAAAAATACGCAACGAAATCTAAAGCAAAATTGCAGGGATTATTTTATTTCACCAAGATAAAAAATCCAGCTCACAAGTTCGTCTTTGCGATGGCTGTAATTAGAGATGATGTAATATATGTCCATATTTGATGACCATGATGATGATGTAATATATGTATTAAGCAATAGTAGCTGCAGTACAGAAGTTTTAGCTGATTGAGAACTTCTTTCGGTAGACAAAGATGTAAAAAAGAAAAGACTATATCGAATAATAAATTAACGACAAAGTATCCTGTAACATACTTACTCATTCTCACATTTTATTGAACGGCCCTAGCCAGTATGTTTTATTTAAATAAGAACATTATTTACTGGTTTATATATGATCAGCATATAGTATGGAGCTCGCTCCATAAATCTTACTGCGGGTTTGAGATGGTAAAAGGAGCACTTGAATCTTTTGTATAATAAAAGAATAATATTTTTTGTGCGTTATAGAGCACTGTTGAGTGGACATTATTTATACGTTGGAAGGCCATGCTGTAGCTGTATTATGGTTTTAGCACGAATGGGTCGGTCGACCCGACCGGGGGAGGACTGAAAATCAACTTAAATCAGTAGCTTACCGCTGCTGTTTCGTATGTTACGTAGAAACGAGTTATACAATCTTAGTCCTCAGGAGTGACAATGCACATTTTAATTCTTAATCAAGAATAAATGTAGATGTCTAGGTTCACAGCATCCACTTACCATCACGTGGATTTTGTGCCGGTTTGTCATCCTTATTTTATAAAAAAAACTCAAAAATTGTATTTTCTTGTTAAAATTTCTCCCGTTAATCACACCAGGTTAGTATAAATAGCTTGTGTTAGTAGTCATCATTACAGCACTTCACAAGTCCACTGCTGAAAATAGACCACCCTGAGGAACACCACAAGGCATAGTCTGAGTCACCTGCATGCATCGCCTTACTGCATATCTTAACAGATCGTCAGTTGTATTAGGAGTGGTTTACGATAAAAGTCAAATGATGGATTCGAACCTACGACATTTGAATGTCGTTCATATGCTACTCGCTTTTTTGATGCTCGTTTTTATTTATATGAATTGTAATTATCTTGCATGAGTAATAATAATTGGAAGTCACATATAATTAGAGATTTTTTTTAGATTTGTTTTCAATCGCCACAATCTATTGGAGTAATTGGTGGAAAACCAAATCAAGCTTTATATCTTATTGGTTGTGTTGGGGATGAAGTTATATATTTAGATCCTCATACTACACAGAAATCAGGATTGGTTGAAGTAAGTTAATTTGCACAATTAAAACTGTATTTAAATTCTTGTAAAATACTTTTTTTTTTATTTCATTGTATATGAATAATCATTTTTCAAGTATTGAACAAATTTGTATTTAAGTCATAGTCAAGGGGTGTTAAAAGAGTTCGCGGAATGAAAGGGAAAGGGGGTGAAATGAAACATGAAATTAATTTTTCTTTTGGATATTCTCTTTTAACCCTAATTTAATTCTCTAAATGTACAAATAACCTATTTTAACCTTCGAAAAAAATTTTTTGTCAATGCCCTCAAAATAGGCAAAATTTGCTGACTTTACTAATTTTTAATCTGTAAATTTCTTTTCCCAAAGCTCATTTTTCATATTTGATAGCAAATAATAATCTGAAGAAGTCTAATCTCGACTATAGGAAGGATGGCTTAAAATTTCGAAGCCGCCCTTGTGGAAGCCACCATAACAAAACTCTTGTGAACGGGTGCATTGTCGTGCAAAAGGAGCATATCTCGAAACCACATTCCTTTAATAGCATCTTTTTATTTCTCTAATAGCGTAGCCTAATACTATTCCGTTATATTGACACCTTCGTTTTTATAATTGATCAATAAAATCTCCTCTGAATCCCAAAAAACTGAAGCCATAGTCTGTCTAGTGTTAGATTGTGACACCTTAAAATTCTTAGGCGGAGCTGCGCCTGTTTGTGTCACTGCGTGGACTTCTGTTTTGACTCATAGTGATGAACCCAAGTTTCATGCTCAGTCAAAATTTGGTTTATAATTTCGTCTCTGTTCTTTACTACACGGATCCAAAAACTCGCACGAACACTCGAACGCAGCTGTTTTTGAAGAGGTGTGAGTATTCTTGGCACCCAAATTACACTGATCTTAGACGTGCCAAGATGGTCATGGAGAATATTTAAAACGGTCTTAGATGTTACTCTAGTCATTTCTGCGATCTGTTTTTTCTTCAGACAAACACCTTCAAGAACAAGTGCTTTCACTTTTTCGACTATGTCTGAGGAAGTTGCCTCAATCGGTCGGCCTGAGGGCTAATCGTCTTCAATTGAGCCTTTGTCCTGCTTGAAAAGGTAATGTCACTTATCAATTCACTTCAACTTCAAAATCATCGTTTTTATAGGGCAAGACACCCTGTAAACAGATGTCATCTCTTCCATAATGATATGTTTCGTTTTTCCTTGCTAAGTGAGGAACTTATTCACGGGACGAATCTTAATTTTCTCCGTAGTTAGTGTTCACTTCCTGTGATATCTCAAAGGTTAATCAACCGGTCTAGCTGAAACTTGGTATTTATAGTTGTATTTAGTCACCAAGTAGTAACGGTTACAGAAAAATTCCCGTCCCTTCTCCAACCCCACCATTCCGCGAACTTATTGACCCGCCCTCGTATATCTCCTTATTCGTAAAATACGTCATCCAAACTTTCGCATTTTTGGACCTCCCTTCCTTTAACTGCGTCACGTCTGCAATGCCGAGTTCTATCTAACAAATATAACGTGTCAACAAATTGGCAGCTTTGTGGTGCAATGCCTTAGAATTGAGACGATGTTCCCCGTGTGAATGTTAATCTTTATGTTTTTCAATTTATGTTTCCAAACTGCGAAACTGAGAAAATATTGTGGAGAGAACGTTAAAAAAAACAAATCGAACAGTTAGACCGCCCCCCTCCCTACTCCGATATCACGATTAATTTATAGTAGTTATATATAGTATTATAGTGCGTGTACGTCTTTGAAATTGTTATCCTTCGGACATGCGGGTTTTCTGGATGTTTTCTTTCACCGCCGAGCAGTAAATCAGAACTTTAATTTTCGCGCAACATCTCATATGCACATATCAAACAACAGTTCCTAATAATGTCCTCCACACCGTATTTCATGACGTCGGCCAGTCTCAACGGATAATATCTAACAATAAACATCCTGCATATCAGTTGTTACTTCATTTATTATTTTGAGCTCTGAAATACAGCAGACATATACTTGTTTACTTACTGTAGGAGAGAGGAAAAATTGTTTATTTATATATTAGTTTTTTACAGAGCAAGTCAACAGATGAACAAAAGGAAATGGATTGTTCCTATCATTGTAAATATGCATCGCGAATACCCATTCTTGCCATGGATCCATCGGTTGCTGTAGTAAGTAAAAATTATATTTATTATCAAACAAATATCTATAGTTTTTGTTGTTGGGTGTTTGCAGCATAAGGAAATACTTCTCCTCATGTCATCTTATTACCGCTCTAAAAGTTGTATTAGGAAATTTGAAAATTACTCACACATAGTGTTTACTTTTTTTTCTTCTCCTGTCGTTGCGTCATCGAATCGTTACTTAAACAAAATGTAAATGTAATTTTACATTTCATAAAGTATCATCAAAAGGTATTGTAATATTTTCAAACTATTGATGTTAAGAAAACCGCCATTCTGTGGGGGGAAGGATTTCCGTTAAAGTTATTGCGTCTATAATAGATACAATCGCACCTCAACTATCTGGTGTGTTTCCTGATTTAATGAAGCATAGTAAAGTAATACCTTTATTTAAATATAGTAGTACATTAGACACCGCTAATTTTGGATATATTCCTGTACTGCCAATACTTCGTAAAATTTTTGAAAAAAATTTTCTTGATCAAATGTTGAATTTTTTTAATGTCAATAATTAACTACATAAAATCAATTTAGTTTCACAAGGGGTCGCTTGACAACTGATGCTGGTGTTGAACTGATTAAATATATCTTCAATGCATGGGAGAATTCACAGGATACTTTGGGTATATTCTGTGACCTATCCACAGCCTTCGATTGTGTTCGCCATGAAACATTAATCAGGAAACTTCAACACTACGGTGTAAGAAGTGATGTTCTTAAATTAATTATTTCATATTTAAGTGAAAGAACGCAAAAATTTGTCATTATTGGTATGAGTTCTTCCGGGTCGATTGTACAAAAGGGCGTGCCTCAGGGCTCAATTCGCGGCCCTTTCTGTTTCTTGTATATATTAATGACTTACCTTACATAGTAGGGAATAACCATGATATAGTATTATTTGCTGACGATACTTCATTAATTTTCAAATTAAAATGATAGTTATTAAATTGCGACGAAGTAAATAATGCTATAGCTAAGTTAATCAATTGGTTTAATGTTAATAATTTGCATTTAAATGGAACTAAAACTAAATGTATGAAATTCGTAACTCCTAATGTTAAACATGTCAATACTAATGTAATTTTAAATGGGGAGGAACTGAGTCTTGTTGAAACCACCATTTTTCTTGGAATCACACTAGACGTAAAGCTTCAATGGCTCTCCCATATATCAAAACTAGCTAGCAGACTTAGTTAGTTAGACACAAATTTCAAAAATTTCAAAATGTTTTTAAACTAAGTTTGTATAAAAAGGTTTATTATAATATTAAGGAATTTATGGATGATAATAACCCCTGGGAAAGGTGATCGCTACCAAGCCATTTCTAATTTGTCTTGTGTTGTTAATTATAAACATGATTGTAAGCTATTATTGAAAAAAAAAATAGTCCTGCTGGGTTTCTTGCTGGTTCCTTCCAGGACAGAGGTTTTATTTTGCGAACCAGTGGTAAATGAAAAAAGTGACTATTGTTATAAATAAGTATTGTTATAATCTACATTGAATAAAAAGTTTCCGTTTCTGCTTCTGTTTCCGATGCTGACAGGCCTGTAGCACGACGGATCTAAGCGGTCGCCTTTTTTAGGTATCGGAACTATGTCCATGATTTCGGGACTACGCCTAGTGAGTAGGAGTATCAGAAAAGACGTGTTAGAACCGGTGTCAAATCTGAAGCACACGTCCTCAGCACAATAAAGGGAATCCCGTCAAGCCCACTCGACTTTTGGATGTCCAGGGAGAGGAGTACTTTGCGAACCGAGCGCTGTGTGAATTGCATATCTGGCATGGAGCACTCACACCGCGGATTATAAAGTATAAGTGTAACAAACGCGTACACAGCCTACATGATAGTAAGTGGTTGCTGTGCACCATATGCATCTATCCTCGATAACGAATCAAAATGATAGCGTGGTTCTTCCCCGATCGAGCCGACCCATTCGTGCTACAACTATACATGTAATATAGCTGCTGGGTGTCCGAACTACGTAAAAAATCAGTCTTATCGCACCTGCAATTCCACTGGTGTTGCAGTTTTTCACAAGCGGCGGTGGTCACTTACTAAAAGGTAAGCCGCATGATCGCTTAACCCATCTTATAAAAAAGAGTTGAATATGTATAGGTATTTGTTTTAAAACTACTTTTCCATTTGGTAAATAACACAGCTTTTAATATGCCATCAAGGAGAATAGTTTTTCAGTTTGATTTTGTATGTTTTCTACTCGTGTTTTATTGATCGAAAGTGTGGTGACTATGTTTGAACGTACATCCTTATGGGGACCCTCGATGCTCTTTTTGCACATTTCGATCGCGAAAGCGTTGGGTGTGTTTTACTATTGACCAGCCGCCACAACACGATGTCCTGTCGTTACATCGTATTATTGATAAAACATTTTTTTAAATTGAGTTTTTATAAAAAATAAATTATAATTTTTACATTTCATTTTGAAGCAAACGTTTTGCGCCGTCTTTCGGTATGTGTTAGCATTGGAACTAATGCTTTTTAATATATATATTTTAATTGCTTATATGCCACGTTCTCTAAGGGTTACCAACATACACTGAAGCAGTTCGGCGGATTAGTTGCTTCATAATTCTCCCTGGAAGCCTGTGGTGTAACTTTGTGTCTGCATTACTCGTTATTCAGAAAAAAACGATTCTGTAATACATTATAACGCAGTTGACACCAGTTTCAACACATTTTTTCCGGTACTCCTGTTCCCAAGGCGTGATCCCGAACTCATGGAAGACAGCTTTGATCCATCCGATACCTAAGTAAGGTGGCTAGATCCGTTCAATTAAAAGTGTATCGTCATCACCTCCTTGTTCTCTAAAATCATGTTATTCATTATAGACTGCAAGATCATGAGTACCTTGAGAATCATCAGCTGATTAGTGACCGCCAATACGGGTATCCTCAGTTCAGTGCTCTATAAGCGAACTTTACGTGAGCATGTGAACATGTGAAATCTCATGAATCTTATCTTCAATTATGATAAGTCCATCATTGTATATGTCATTACTATATGCTAATGTCATATCCTGGGTCTCATTACGCATTCTGTCTAATATATCTTGACACAAATCTTCCCGAAATTTGTTTCATAGCTGCAAGGGGTCAGATGGTTGGCAAAATATGAGGATTATGGTAAATAATTCTCTTAATTTTGGAGCCGGCTC
>DWHP01001147.1:0-16863 GCA_018247895.1 Parnassius honrathi
TACTTACATGCACATCACTTTCCACCTGACAGGTACCCCGTGGTCAACCCTACTCCGGAACTAGGTAAGTTCTGTTTTTATTTGCTAGCTAATATATATTAATTTTCCATAAGCCATTGGGCTCTCCCCTGGGTTGTCCGCCGATTTGGATTGCTATGGGCCCCTATCCAGTCGACCTTCGCCTGGGCAACTCAGGGCCGTAACAGATATATCCATAAATAAACTTATATGTAAAACTCCGATATTAATATATTTATAATGATCGATATATAGAAAATCCACTATTTTAAAAAATATCAACACTTTTAGTTTGAACTGATCAGTTGGAATGATCAGTTGAACTAACCGTATGTGTGGTCCATAAAAGATAACGTGACAGAGAGAAATTGATTCTAGTATGTTATAAACTTTACGAGAATAAAATTGCTATGTATTTTATAAAAAATGTAAGCTCATTTAGTAGTTTTAAGTCTCAGCTATCACAATACGTAATTGAACATTTTTCACCATTAAATTGAGGCTATTAAGTTACTGACTGTGTTCGGCGACTGTTAGAATAAGTTTACTAAAACGTAATTATTATTTTCATGTAAGTGGCATTGTATGTCTTTTTTTTAAATAAAATGTCTTTAAACTCAAAATATCAGTGCCATAGGTTTCTACTCCGTTCACATGTTACACCCTATTTTTCCAGACGATAAAAAAGGTCATCCAGTATATTCATATATTTGTTTATGTAGTACGTAAAATATATATTCGATTTAATTTAATGGTTTTCGCTGTAGACATTTCACATTTGTCTCACCGGGCCCTTGGCTCGTCGAACTTGCGCGCGCGCTGGATCTGGAACATGAGGTCGCCACCGTCCACGTACTCCATGACGAAGAACAGGCGCTCGCGCGTCTGGAAGGCGCAGTGCAACGCCGTGAGGAACGGGTGGCGCGCCGCCAGCGCCAGCACGCGCCGCTCCGTCAGCGTGCACTCCACGTCGTCGTCCTGGATGATGGCGTCCTTCTTCAGCACCTTCACCGCGTACACCTGCGACCACCACCCACCTCTTTTACAATTGCTACACTGCCTGTGCGACTAGCGAACTTTTGAACGTTTATCCATCCTAAATAATCCACCCTAGAGTGGATACTCGGAAACGCGTGTTCGTTTATCCACCCTAAACGGGCTAGATAATAGGAATTCACTTTATGATTGTTGTTCCGCCTTTCCACCCCAAGTACAGTTCAACAGAAAATATATTCATACTTTTACATATTACTCATTAATCTTTAATAACCACAATCTTAATCAAAAATCGTATTACGTATTGCATTTAAACCAAATTATACTTCCTTGTTTTAAATAATAAGTCGTTTATAAATTCTGCAATATGTCCAGGAAATAACCAACATTAATTTCATTATTAAGTTGAAGTAATTGTATACCCTGTATAAACTTTACTCTCAATAAAAAATTTAAAAATTTGTTAAATACCGTACTATTTCCAATACTGTGTTTATATAATTAACAATATATTTATTTAATTTAAACACCTACTCAAATAAAATATAATTGAAATGAATTGCAGTAAAACATTTCTTTCATCATAAGGATCTCCAAAAGGACGTAAATTATATCACATAGAATTATATGTAATTGAAAAATTGAAAATATTTCAGTTTTCACCCTTAAACAAGAAGTATTTTTATAAGTATGCTAATGTCTAACTATGTAATCTTGGGCCAGTTTCTATCATGTAAGCCTTTCATTTATTATATTTTATAAATGACTGTACACAGTCAAGGGGGAAAATCGGAAGAAAAATAATATACGAATTCCGATTATGACCCCCCCCCCCCCCCCGGGTGTATAAACAAACACGCAATTCCGAGTATCCACCCTAGGGTTGATTTCTTAGGGTGCATAAACGGAAGAACACCTTATCACGTAATAAATGTTCATGTTTCATGAATTGACCATTGCCTTTTCAAAATAACTCCCTCACTTATCTAGTAGCTTCCGTTTTTACGAAGCTGCAGGTCTTCGTGACGACAAAGTGTTTTTTTCAGTGCCTCGAAAAGCACGTAAAACTCTTGGTCCTGACTTCTCTGCGGTCATTTTAAATTGCCGTCTCATCGAACTATGAGAGTGAGAGAATAGAGACTGCACCTGTATTTGAACATACTTGTGCACTATAAAACCGGCCTACGCAGAGATGGGTAGCATGCATTTGAGGCTACCATTACTATAGAAATTCAGTCTAGAAGACGTTATTAAATGAATGTTATCAGAATAGTTTGAAGGGCTATCCATTTTAGCAGCTCTTTTCATTCTTATCCGAAATTTTCAATAACTAAAATGTAATAACCTATATTCAATAAAAAATATACTATTCTAATCCAATGTAAGACAGCAAACAATGTTTTTATTACTCACTTCATCAGTGCCCTTCTTCTCAGCGAGCATGACTTTCCCGAATGAGCCCTTGCCAAGCACCTTTATGAAGTGGAAGTCCTCGAGGGACACCTTCCCCTGCATGCCCTCCGCCTCACCCTCACCACCTATTAACGCGATTTATCACCAAAAACTCCTTACCACCTTTCTAATATAACTAAATATATAATGAAATTTATGGAACTTCATCCTAGGAGCCAAAGATAATACAACTTTTGTATTTTTATATTAGCAGTCTATCTGTCAATTTCTTTTTGAATCTGTGGTTGTTTTTATGGCTATTTTTTGGATATATACTTTTTAGATTATTTCTATTGTTGTACTTTCGTTTTTTGTTAAATAAATACACATCAAAACCATCTAGGGGTATTTTTCATAAAGTCCTTAACTCAAAAAATACTGGCCGGTTTAATAATCTTTTGAAGAAAGCTTACATTATGGTAGCTCTTTTTAGATGATTCCCAATTTGAATTTGAAAAAATATATCAATAACATAAGATTTGCGCGGCATAACTTCAGCGAGGTTCAAAGGTTTCAATTTAATTACCATGGTGTTTGGTAATTTTTGATGTCAAATTAAAGTTTTAAAACAAATAAGCAGTTAAAACTTATTTGAATTAAAAAAAAATTGAATTTGAATTTATGCCACTGTATGCATCATGCAGCGACATCATTTAAAGGCACGCTCTAAGCTCGAGCCACTCAACGGATTATTGCTGAGGAGATTGGAACAGAACAAAACTCCGGATATCAAGGTTATGGTCACGTTATCGTGCTACTGGTGAAGTGACTGAAAGACACCCGGGCGGGAAGCCACAACCACCCAATAACAAGACCGATTTTTGCAAGTTGCCGCGAGAAGACAACCAAATATTACGGCGGTGCAGTTGGTTCAAAGGTCAGGTTCAGTCGGAGCACCAGTTGTAAGTAACCAAACTGTGAGGAGAAATAGACTCGTAGAACGCTTCCTACTCCAGACCTACGCCGAGAAAATCGTGGACGACGATTACAGTGGGCTCGTGGGAAGATAACCAGTGGTCTGTAGTGCCGCTTACTGATGAGTCCCGAATCGTTTTCCATTCCAATTTGCGAAGAGTACGCGTATGGTGAGTTCCTGGTCGTGAGACCCATCTGCAACACTCTCAGGGAATCCATCCATACCACGGTGGGACGTCTACCAATAGTCTACCCCCATCGACTATAAATGGGCCAATAATTTACACTCATGCACGACAACGGCCGTCTGCACACAGCGCGAGTGAAGACCAGCTGGCTGCAGGAGCACGGCGTATCGCCCTTAGACTAGCCCGCGCAATCACCAAACCAAAAGCTCCAAAGAAGCTTTAGAAGCAAAGGCTTTGAAGGATTTTCCTACAGAGCAACTTTTTAGCAGCAGAACCTAGGACAATATCCTGTAATACAATCGATTAAAGACAAGCCCTTAATAACTTGATTTAAAGTATGAAAAACCATTGTTATCGTGGGTGGTTTTACTGACTACTGATTTTTCGCATAATTGCGAAAAACAATAATTTCGCTTTATTTTTCACTCTTTCTTGAAAAACACATTCATCGTTAGTTTTACCACTGTTTCACTTTCCGTCTTTATTTAAATAAAATTATACTTACGCAAAATATATGTTTTGCTCTGAATTCTAGTCTGATAAATACCCATTTATAAAAATATATACATGTTGTATATTATTTTTAACAAATTTTGTGTAATTCAAGAAAATCCAAAATATCCCTTGACGATGTTTATGTGAGCATATTTAAAAAATCGTCTGTCGTTACGCGCTCTATAAGTTACATTTAACACATTAAAAAAAAGAACTCAAAATTCCTATAGCAACTGCTATCATAAATAACATACTAAAAGAAAGTTAAATTTTCAGCTCAATCTGTTTCATAAAATTTTTTTTATTGTGCATTAGGTATAAGTTAAGTTCACCATAATATCTTGTTGAAGAATAGCTTTTTATACGCCCTTCATAACTCCATACTCCGTACATAAAGATTTTGTGCTAATAACATTTAGACGAAGTTCCATATAATTCATATAATAAACTCAGACCAACAAAAAAAGATAGAACACTACATACTTTTCAATTCTTTACATCTATCTTCTATCATAATTAATCAAACTTTAAATGTGCACTGCACACGCACACAGTTGCGTCTAAAACCATGTTGCTGGCCGCAAATTATTTTAAACACAAGGTAAATATGTGTCAATCATGAATGATTCGTTCGTTTAAGCTGATACACTTAAAAGTAATGATGGTTTATTCATCTGTTTTTGAATGTTGGTACAACCAATCACAAACAATTGACGAAACCTTTTTAACTAGTGATTGGTGTGAATTGTAAATGAGTCAAAACCGACCGAATCCCGAATGATCCGAATGAATTCTTTTTAGTGTAGGAATCTGGAGCACGAAATAATTCATTTGAATGATCAATCCGAACGTACCGGTACGCGTGACGAAATGTTCCAGAATGATTTGGTCTCGAGAAATGAGTGATTGACACATGTCTAACACAAGGTGCGTAAGTGAATATGTCTTACAATGAAGGCATTCAAGACCATTTCTGCCACCAAGGCGCCACTTGGGAATGAGGTGAAATATTTAACAGATTTCATAGTGATGGACGATAAAATGTTAGGAAAATGGAAGAGTTCATGTTGCTTTTCAAATATTAGCTATATTTTATGATTATTGATGTGGATGAGTTGCAAATGATGGTAACATTAATGAACAGATCATTAAAATAAACTAGTACGAAAGTGAACGCAAGTAAGACGAAAGTTATGGTTTTTGAAAAAGAAGAAAGTAAAAGGATATGTGAAATAAGAATAGAAGGGGAGCTGATCGAGCAAGTAGACGAGTTTGTATATTTGGGTTGCGTATTCAGCAGGGATGGGAGATATGATAAGGGCATAGAACGATGATTGAACGTAGGAAATACAGTAAATGGGACTCTTTACTCTATTGTGGAAAGTCAGAATATGTCAAAAAAGACACGTATGGCAATTCACAATGCCGTGTTAGTGCCTACTTTAACGTATGATAATGAAAGTTGGGTGTGTCAGAAAAAGCACGAGAGTAGAATAAACGCAGTAGAAATGCGGTCGTTAAGGAGTAAGTATGTTAGGGATGAATCTAAATGACATGGTGAGAAATTGTGTGATAAGAGAAGAGTGTGGTTTGCATGATGATGTTTGTGACCAGGATCAAGAAAAAAATGCTTCGGCGGTTTCAGTGTGTCAGGCGTGTGTCAGGATCGTGCCAAACGGAAGTCTGTAGTCTCTGCCTATTCCTCGGTGTGATTGAGTGTTTATGTATTATGTATTTTATATTAATTAGATAATTAGATTAGAAATGGATAAAAGCGGAAAAAGTGTATCTACATACGCTAAAAACCAACAAAATTATTTTTAACGCAACATCTAAATTTTAATGACAATGTGTAACAATTAACTTCACCTAAATGCCTACTAGCGACATCTGGTAAGCGGAAGATTATTAACCCTAATTAGCTGAGCATGGTTCCGGCGTCAATTGATACATACGCAGTGTTCCTTCTTTGTTGGCCTAAGATAACAAGCAAGCCCCAACACCGAAGCCAACATACAAGGTGTGGAACCTTCATAACAAGTGAATATTTCCTCCAGATCGTCCCAATGCGAGCGCCAAGACGTATCGTTCTGTTGCAAAACACTGTTATCCCATAGGTTTACTGTGCTATCCGTGCCTGTACGCCACAAAGAAATAATAAATAAAAGGCTTCAAAATTATTATTGACCGTCAACTGAGCTGTGTTATATTTCATGTTTTAATCACTTATAATCTATTTCTTTGCCCGTGTAGTGGCGGTGTAATAATATCCACTACTCCATACATCCCCCCGTGGGTATCGTAAGAGCCGACAGAGGGAAAAATACCTGGAGATGGGAAGCAGCATCTTCCTGATACTCTCCTGCAACTCAAATAATTAAAAACGGTAGTTGCCAACCCACAGCAAGGCAACTGCGGTAAATATCCCTCCTATAAGGCAAACTATAGGAGGCCTATGTCTAGCTAACCTAGCCTAGGTCTTTTTATAGGCTGTAACGGTAATCTATTATTTTGATTACTAAATCACAATCAAAGCCGTATTTTTTTTATAGTAGCAGGGTGACAAACGAGCACACAGTCCACACGATGGTAAGTGGATGCTGTGGCCCATAGACATCTACATCTATCCTTGATTAAGAATCAAAACGCAGATGCGTTTTCACCCCTGAAGACTAAGATGGAATGCCTCGTTTCCAGTAAGGGTCTCCAGATCTCTACACTCACCATACGTAATACAGCAGTATTAAGCTGCTATTTTACGCTGGTATTCTGTAAGAGCGTGGTCCTTCCCCGGTTGAGCTGACCCATTCGTGCTATAACCATAAGATAGCTCCAACATGGCTCTACTACGTATCATGGGAAATAAGTTGCTGTGTAGTAGCGGCTTAGAATCCATCAAACATATCCTCTTAGTATCAGGTGACCAAAGGTTATCCCAGGAGCTTGTCGCTTCCGATATGTAACGATATAACCCAGTATAACCATCCCAAATATTATCTCATCAAAATTATTATTATTCATGACGGTCAACGCAAAGCAAAAACAAGGTAACATAAAGCAACATCCCGCCACCAGAAGCACATGTATCTGAAAAAAAAAACCTTGGTAACTGCCAAAAATATCCTGTAGCTCCGTCCAATGCGAGCCCCACAACACGCTGCGGTGTTGAAAACCTAGGATACGGCAACACAAAAAACATTTGCTAACATGCATGTTGAAATTACTAATACATATAGATTTTTTTGAATTTTTAAATAACAATTAAAGATAAAAAAATTACGAAAATAAAATATCCCAACAAATTATTATTTATACATTTTTTATTTATCCACAGCATCTTGAAGCATGATGCCACCGTGGAATAGTGACTTAACTTTGAGTTATTACGCTGAGAGCCGAGGGTACGAATCTCACATCAAACAAGTATTCATATGGTCTACCAATAATTATTCCGGGATTTTTGTCCTCATGCAATTTATGTATGTAAACTGCCTCCATAGCATTGGCGAAAATCCTAGTGTGAAAGTAAGGTTCAAAAAAGAATACGAATAAATGAAATGTATCAATTGAGAAATAAGTTATCTCTACAATGCAAAAGTCTGTGGTACTCATATTAATTTTTCTAGTTGCATAAACTCGAAGAAATCAAAGGAAGAATGGCCTAGGCATAACATTAGTCCCTAGAATAGATATTTAATATTATTCTTCATTCCAGATATAATACCATATTTTTCATAAAAATCAATATTGTTTAAAGAATATTCATTTAACCATTTACACTATAACACTGGAACTGTCATACCTTTATCATCATTTTTGTCACTGGGATCTTTGCAGTCCGAATCCCCTGATGAAGTCAACTCGGGTGTGCCCTCCATTAAAGCTGTGTTCAGGTACTGTAAGGAACAACAATAAAATTAATATCATTAATAGCCGTATTGTGTAATGTCGCATACAGTGGTCGCAGCTAAAGTGAATGTCCAATATCCATCCCTTTTTTTATCTATGGAAAATGCCAATCTCATGGAGTTCTATAGACTGGTGTAACTATTTCGCAACTATAAAATCAATAATTATCACTTTATTTTGGAACAAAACCCGTGACATGTTAGTAATAGGGTCAGTTACAGTGATAACACTGAGGGACACTGAGGGAGGATTACGTACAACTTGAGTATTAATTATTTCTATACATATCTACTTTTGACATTTAGTGAAAAGAGAGTGCAACTTTACAGTTCCCTTAAGCTTAAGTTGAAGCCAAATTTTATGACTAAAGCTGTAAGTATTGTAATAAAATAAAAATTGGGACGAAAGACAAACAGCAAGGTTAGCTAATAAGACTGAAATTTACTAACACAACATTAGAACAACTATTATCTACTGCCTATGTATGGGGATGTCATGCCTGACAGCATCATCTAGGATGTTTTTCCCTTGGTCAAAACATAGAGTAGTATAGAAGATTTACAACCACGACTTTAGAATCTGAAATTATTTAATTCTTTTTGATTCTTTGAAATCGGCTTTTACTTTTAAATAGTAAATGTTTTTACCCTTTTAAGTAAACTAAGAAATATTTCAACCTCAATGTCATAAGACAAATTTATATCCACTCCTAAACCTACTTAATAAAAATCAATAATGATCAAAATCGATTTACAATTTACGGAGATAGCGCGCGACATACACACAAAAAACCATATACAGTTGATAAATTCGAGCCTCCTACCTAAAACCCTGAACCTCCTTCTTTTTAAAATACTGGGTCAATCATTTCTATATCTGCTCAACACAGACTGAATAAGCAGTGTTTCGATACAATTAGATAAATAGATAACACTTTATTCCTACTTAAAATATATATATATATATATGAATAAAAGAGGAGGAAAAAGGAAAGGTGATATAATGGGCGGTCTCATCGCTAGAAGCGAATTCTTCCGGACAACGTTTGAATGGACAGATTCGCAAGAGAACAAAAAAACGTGTGTGATTTGGCGAAAACTATAAGATTATTTTTATTATTAACCATAAATAGTAATTAGGTTACGTTAGTTGTACAACAACGGCGATTCCCTTGTACTTTAGTGCGGTCCATTTTATCAATATTCGCAGTGCTTTAGGGAACTTTTTGTACGCGGTACTTTTAGTCCCCAGTGTGCGATAAACCGGATTTACATTTGTCTGACGTGTTGTGTTCTGACGCATCAGAGCAGTATCGGTTTCATACATTTAGTATAGTGAGATTTACATTTGCGGGTTGTAAAGTTTGTGATAACTTCTGACGCGACGCATCAGAAGAGATTCCGATCGCATCAGAGCGGTGAAGGTGGGGGGAGCGGGGAGCGTCCGCCTGACGACACATAAGACAAGTGTGCACGCGCCACTGTTGTGTTCTGCCGCGTCAGAACCGCATGTATCTTTGTCTCGCCAACACCAAATATTATATATTTTCTTCATAATCTGAATCAGTTATATGATTCATGGAAAAACATTGGGAATGTACGAATTTCACGAGAGGTACGACTGTATTGATTCAAAGTATCGTCAGAGGGCAATAGAACATGACTCACAGATGTGAAAGCTAGCCAACACGTCAGTCCGTCACGACACAACACTAGGTAACTATATAAGTAAGCATACAGGCAAGTATATAAGTAAGTATACAAGCAAGTACGTAAGCAAGTATATAAGTAAGCATATGAGGAAGTATATAAACAAGTATATATGTGGGCATATAAATAAGTATATAAGTAAGTATATGAGGAAATGTATAAACAAGTATATATGTAGGCATATAAATAAGTATATAAGTAAGTATATGTAAGTATATAAGCAAGAAAAGTAAAGTAAGTATATGAGCAAGTCAAACAAATATAAACCTGGCTTTATGCTACGTAATTAGAAATAATTTATCACAAAAGACAAAAAAGAATACAGAGGACTGTCCCTCATCTGTGCAGGGATTAAATACCTCCCCTGATGAACATAAGAACTCTCATTTTACCTTAGACGCCCTAGGGCGCGGATTCTTGTCGGGCGAAATGCCCATCTCGTTGAGGATCTCCGCCATCATCTTGGTGTTGATGCCGCAGTTGTTCGCTACGTTCTTCTGGCATCGCTTGTGCACATTCATCGAGCAAACTGGAGAAAGATTTATTTAAGAGTAAAAAACACAATACAAAGCATTAGACGAAAATCATTACATGTGTTTTATAAAATGTAAAGTCAGTATGAAAAAGTTTAGGTTAGATTAAGTTTAGTTTAGGTTTAGAATTTAGCAGTTAGAGCTAAAGGCTCTTACAGACTAGCGGTACTTAGCAAACAACAGGTACAACTGCCACTGTCTATTCACTAGCATGTAGACTGTATCAAATATTTGTTGTAACATTTGTATAAACTGCCTCAATGGTTTAGTGGTTGTAAACGCAACTGCTGATCATGAGGTCCCGGGTTCGAATTCCGGGTTGGGCCTCATAAGTTATCGAGTTTTCTGTCAAGAAATTCGCAGTAACTGCCCGGAGTCAAGAAATTGGCGATATCTCAACCCCGTGCCTAAGAAAGAATGTAAAGCCGTTGATTCTGCGCCTGATCTCTCCGGTCGTATTGGTTTACCGTCTCATCGGAGTGTTAGAGAGAAGGAATAGTGTGCTTGCGCATACATTTGGATAATATAATCCTGTCCTGCGCCGATGGCTAGTCTCGTTCATCATGACCCTAATTCGACCGTGATTTAAATATTGTGAAAGCGATCATCAGCTTGACGAGCAAAGACCAAGCTCTTACATGATATGTATTAAACGACAGCTTAGTGCTATGTTTCGTGTGGCAAGTGTATAGAACCGGAGACCCTTTTTACTGCAAACAAGGCATTTCATCTTAGGCCTCAGTGGTGTCAACACATCTGCATTTTGATTCACATTCAAAGATTAGATATCTATGGGCCGTAGAATTCCCTTACAAGGTGGACTGTTAGTTTGTTTGTCATCTTTTTCCATAAAAATAATAGTTTTCAGTTGGTGCAAATAGAAAAGATTTTTTTAAGCTTTGATGAGTTCTTATATAAAACAAGAGACCTTATGCACATTGACCAGTAGGATATCCTCATTATTAAGCTGGACTAACCCTCGCATTGCAAGCCCTGCTTGATAAGACCGTAGAGCAGCGAGCCACAATGGTCGCAGAATGTGAACCGCTTGTATGAGTGAACGACGAAACGGTGTGGCACATTCACGTTGAAACGCTGCCCACTCGATACGGTCACGCCACTCTGTTGCTGCGAATGTCAATCAAAAATAGTTATTTATATTGTAACAAGCTCTAGTTTAGGTTGTCAAACTTTTTTTCCAAGTATCCGTCTAGGTAGGTGCACCATTCTCTGCATGTGGTGCATTGCTTCGTATTGCTGTTTTGGTGTGAAGGCTAGAGACAGAGGTTACTACTATGCATCTGTAGTTTGTTTGAAGTTGGCTGTAGGTGCCTATGGACGGCAGTAACCACTTACTATCAGGTTAACCATAAGTTCATTTATCACTTCAATATTATGAAAGAAGTGAAACAATGTCACGTTGTGACGGTAGTATAAGAGAATTCATAATCCTGTGGGTGTTACAAACTATGCGAGACAAAAATCTCATGGAAATCAATAGATAACGGTATAACCATCTTGTTAACGACAGACTTAAATACCCATATCATAGAAGGGAAAAGAAAGATTTAGTCATGTAGAAAAATGAATGAGGAAAGTGTGACAAAGCAAATTTATGTTGCGGAAGCGAACGGAAGAGTCGGAAAGGGACGTCCTAGGCGAAAGTTTGTCGACCAAATTGGCGATATATTGAAAATGGAGCAAATTAAGAGTACCCTTAACCGACGAGCACGTACGCGTAGGTATATGGATATGGAGGAGGATGACAGGTGTGAGTGTTTGTGATTATGATTCGACGAGAAAACTGAGCCTAATATGGTAATCGCCATACCAAATGGCGATTATAACAAATCCTTCCACAACGACACCTATGTTCAGCAGTAGACCTTTTTGGTCTAATGATCAAGACGTGATAGCGTAGTTGCGGTGCGGCGATAGAGAGAAACAAAACAGGAGGTGGGCAACAGCATCTTCTTAGTAACAAGTAAAAAAAATACAAAACTGCGATTGGAAATCCACCTGCCAACACGGCGATTTATGAGGAGGTCTATGTCCAAGAAGCGGAACTTTGTTAGGCTGTAATAGTCAAGTCATAGCGTTTGATGTTGACGGAAAAGCCGACGTAAACAATAAATTGCTAGCGTTGCCGCAACGGGAGTTAGTAATAAAAAGAAACTGATTTTAATTTATTTCACGTTTAAACAAATTCCTGTGTATGTGGAAAACAATAAAACTTTAATTCCTTATCTTAAATGAGGACGACCTACAGTATTTTACCGTACATATAGTGTGAACCATTTTATTTGCATGACAGGATAACCATAGAGGACAGCCCCCGAGCGGCCGTTAGTTGCTCGGGAGCTGTCCGCTCTGTCGGCGTCTCACCCCGCACCGCACCGCACCTTCGATAACCGATTATTAGTAGCAGTTAGACTGTGGTAATGATATATTATGGACGAAGAGGTGTATTTATAACGAACCACATAAGTTATCAGCCTCATTTTAACAACTTACACAAAATAAATTTTAAATGTCAACAGATAGTTGGCTGTTATTAACAACTAGCCATCAATATGAGCATCACTGCTGGTCGCAGGTCTCTCATTTCAAAGTGGGCTTAGGAGCAGAAAAGAATCTACAGTGCTGTTTCGGTTTATGTTTGCACACTTCGTACGGTTTACATTCTTTATTACACATACACGTGTATTATCGCAGGTATTATTAATTTTTCAAACGCAAAGTTTCCTTTCGTGGTAAATCAATTCATAAGTCATCAACAATACTTTTTTTTTCTTTGACTACTCGTATGTTAATACTTTTGCCGGTGTCAAGAAATAAAAAATTGTCCTTTATAATAATTTATTCAAAAACCTCCTCAGAATACGTTGTTCCATCTGAATCGGGCTTCCAGCACAAGTTCCGTCGTTTGCATACACAAAATCACAATCTTAATAATTTGGTGTGAGGCTCTAAGATGCAAACAATTAGGACTTACCTCTTCCTTCATTCCTGGGCACTTGGTGACGACAGACGAGTGACATCTTTTATGCACCACACATGTGCAAACTGCAGGGCCAAAACAATACTATGTATACACAAATAATAATCAGGAAACAAAATATTTATACGGGAATCATGTAAAACTCAACAAAGAAACTAACATATATGTATAAACTCTCAAAGAAGTTGTTATGTATATGTAAATATAGGTGATGGCTGCACCCAATTTATAATGTACGTTCAAATAAAGGCCAGTGTGGCAAAACTAATCATCTTACCCGTTTGCATACAGAAATATATTTTAATCGATAATTACTTTAAAAATCTAAATAACGAAATCAAAATAGATCCCAAGTAAGTTGAAACCGGGACGAATCACTAGTATTGAGTAAAATAACCATCACAAATTATTATAATTTACTGTATCATCTAATAAAAGTGGTATGACATATTATGTAACCTAAATAAAAAATACATTGTCTTTCTTTTTATTTTTAGTGAGAGAAAACAAGGTAAAAAAATTTAATAAAAGTAGAAAATTTGAACTCACCTTGACACTGATAGCCTTGTTTGCCGAGTCCCCTGAAAAAAAATCTCCATGAATTTTCATACAAAACCCAAAAAGCGATTACTTCTAGTATATATTAATATTATAGTCTTGAACCAATGAGTTAAAGTACCACTAAGCATATTTATTTATTTATTTGCTTTTTACTATGTATGTAACATGAGTTATTATTAAATACTATGTATGACATACAAAGTCCCTAATGAAGACATGCAAATCGTTTATTCTTAGAAATTTCAGCTTTACCAAGCAAAACGCTTGGTTTGTGCTCGACTGTACTCCAGCTATTGTCGATTTTTTGACGAACACAAAGGGATTTGCATCGCGCTGGCAATGCGATTGTTGTAGGCTCGTTGTACGTCCACACTTGACACCGCGAGTAGAGCGGCTCAGCTTGTGCTCAGCTCGTGCTCGGCTCCTCTAGCGTAGACCCACATTTAGGTTTCTAGCAAGCGCCGAAATTGAACGAACTGTTACGAATGAAC
Organism: Parnassius honrathi; assembly: GCA_018247895.1. Classification (NCBI taxonomy): domain Eukaryota; kingdom Metazoa; phylum Arthropoda; class Insecta; order Lepidoptera; family Papilionidae; genus Parnassius; species Parnassius honrathi. Next base: position 14,269 of record DWHP01001147.1, read on the forward strand.
GAGTGCGTGATTGACGTAGCGACGCAATATTTATCATCTCTAATCAACTTCCGGAGATGATTAAAAATTACATTTTTATGTTATACTGTCTGTGTAAATTTTTAAATTAAAAGTTATAAAATAATTGAAGTATATTGTTAGTTTTAGTCAATTTTAAACTGAATTTCTTGGTTTTGTATGCCTTTGGCTTCCGTTGTGCCGATTAATCACCTTCGCCTTCGATTTCGACCACAAACCGACCTTTGGTTGAACACTAGAGAATAAGCCTGCTGAGCCACTTACATAAACACAGTTCACCTGGTAAGTGGATGCTGTGGCCCATAGACATCTACATCCATCCTCGATTAAGAATCAAAATGCATGCCTCATACCCATTAAAAGGGTCTCCAGTTCTCTATACTCACCACAAGAAACATAACAGCATTGAGCAACTGTTTTATGCAGGTGTTCTGTGAGAGCGCGGTCCTACCCCGGTCAAGTCGACCCATTCATGCTACAACCATGTAGCTGCAGCATGGCTCTACCACATTTTAAAAGGTCTTAACTATATCTATCGGGGGCCGCCCTACACTTTGCTTCATTGGTTGGTGGTTCTTCAACCTATAACTATGATAATATAATGGTGTCTAATCTCTATAACATATGTAAACTTCTCAAATCTTTTTAACTAGCATGTAAAGACTGTATGCAGTTCTCTAGTAGTGGCCTTTAATCAATGATGACCATTTGTATCCACCCCAAAACAAGATGATCAGTAGAAAAGGATAACCACACTGACTCATTTACTCATTTTTTAAAGAACTAACCATATAAACTCGCGGCAGTGGCTGCAGAATGTGGGCTGACGAAGAAAAGTGGCCATAAACTTGTGTCCATTCACTTGATGCACTCTACGTCGCAAGGCGCCGCGTCGACGTGCGAAACCCGCACCTTCTTTGAACTCGCGCCCACGAGTCGCTCGCCCTTCTGTCGCTCCACCACCTTTGAGTGATGAAAATTTGTTAAGATGACATTATCAAAGGGTAAGCAAAATAATTATAAGTTGATGTACTTGAATACTCTTAACTTGACTACTGATATTTTTATTCTATTATTGTCAAAATTAATATTAAAAAAATGTTAACATAATATACTCTAACACAATAATAACACATAATACATTGTAAATGAATTTGTTAACATAGCATTAATACAAAGAATTTAGTTTAGCATTAAGCAAGACTAAATTGAATAAAAAGACATCAAAATTTCGTTCCCGACCGATTTTGATAGAACTTTCACTGGCAGATAGCTGATGTTACAAGAAGAGATTGAGGCTTCTTTTGTTTTTATCATATACAGTGGATTTCATTTATTACCACCTCGGTTGTAGCGACCATTTACATATAGCGACGTTAAATTTAAGGCCCTTGAATTTAAACCATACCTTAGTACAAAATTCAGGCGGTTATAGCGACTTTGGATGGAACGCTGAGTTCGGGTGTAGCAACTGTTTTTAATCATTTTTTTTTATTTTTTTTATATAGGTCAGGGTGACAAACGAGCACACAGTCCACCTGATGGTAAGTGGTTGCTGTGACCCATAGGCATCTACATCTACCTTCAATTACGAATTAAAATGCAGATGCGTTGTCACCCTTGAGGACTAAGATGGAATGCCTCGTTTCCAGTAAAAAGGGTCTCCGGTTCTCTACACTCACCATACGAAATACAGCAGCATTAAGCTACTATTTCACGCTGGTATTCTGTGAGAGCGTTGTCCCTCCCCGGTCGAGCCGACCCATTCGTGCTACAACTATAATTTTAATATAACTGCAGCACGGCTCTACCACGTATAAAACTATAAATGAATTATTTGTAACAAATTCCTTGAAATCCCATGCGACCGAAGTCGCCGCCAAAGACACAAATATTTCTTTCTTTCACAAACATTTCTTATCTTTTGTTTGCATCCACACATATGGTCAGCAAGTGTGGAGACCTTTACCTTTTGCTCATAGATATCAGCTAAGTAGGTAAGGGAAGCGTGTACGTTTCGGAGTTAAATTTATGGTTAAGTTACGAAGTAATATTACAAGTAGCATTTTGAAATGAACCAGTGAATAAATACGTGTGCAAATATTTTCAATAACAAACGAATATAAACTATACATGTGTACATGTCTGTATCTCTTTACCTTTGCCTGCAACGACTTCCGGATATAACGACGAAAATAGAGTGGTCCCTTTGTCGTCGTTACACCCGAAATCCACTGTATTTTAAATAATGAAAAACCCTTTTTATTAAGTCTCTGTTTACTGACTGATAACCATACAAATAATCTTGATATCATCAAATCAAATAAATCATAAGTAAACATAATATTAGTAATGTGTACATAAATATTAAATTTACTAACCTTGAGAATTCCATTTCAGATCTATCTTTAGATGCAGTTTTCCTTGAGGTTCTAGGTCCACCTGAAAATTGATGTTAGTATGAAAATAAATGTAAAATAGTAAATAAATAAAAAATAAAATAATTTTTTTTTTCAGTAAATAAATATATCTTCATTAATATAATTGTGTACAGTTCAGTGGGTTTTTAATAGAAAT
>DWHP01001148.1:0-16860 GCA_018247895.1 Parnassius honrathi
CTGACTGTTTCATACCAGCCCCATCTATACCGATGTTCTGTGACATACCCAGGTATCGGTAAGTTTGCCTAGGAAAGGGTCCTTAAGTTGACGGCCATAGATAAGTATATGCACTCAGAGTTAGCAGCCCTTCTCCTTTCAACAGGAAGGACCGCACACTTATCCGTTCCCTGCTCCATTCCAATAGAACTGCTAAATTCACAAGTGATATTTAGTAACTCTACAAGATGGGAGTGCCTGGAGGCAAATAACTTGAGGTTATCTATATAGAAAAGGTGGGTCACTTTTGTAGCTCCTTGCCGAAGCTAAAATCCCCTTCCGGAGCCCTCCAGAAAATACTGAGAGGATTCAAAGAGAGGCAGAACCAGATTGGACTCAGCCAATCGCCCTGGAAGATATCCCTTCTTATGCTGGGACTTCCAACAGCCATCATGCCCTCACCTAGATAACAAAGTATCACACTCCACTGTCCCACACACTGCTCGAAGAAGCCTCTAACTGTACAGTCTATCTTGTACAGATCGAGGACCCTCTTTAGCCATGTATGGGGAACCGAGTCGAATGCCTTTCTGTGGTCTATCCAGGTGGCGGAGAAGTTCCGACGGTTGCGTTTTCACCACTTTGCCAATGACCGCGCCAATGAGAAGTGGTTCCTTGGTTCCTTGACCACCGCCCCGACATCCAATTTGAGCACTTGATATTACCTGATTTGAGTCCAGGTAGCCAGTGATTCTCGCGTTCAAAATAGTAGTTAATATCTTGTATATTATATTGTATATATAATGGGCGGTATTTGCTCGGGTCCGTGGTAACCTGTTCTTTAGGAACCAAATGAGTGATCCCAGTAGTGAAGAGGCTAGGGAGCGAATTCTGGTTGAGAGCCTCTTGGAACGTCGGGCGAGCACAGCGTGACACACCATGAACCATTCAGCCAGTTGTGATGCAGCCCGTCGAGGGCCGAACTTTTTCAGTTCGGGGCCCTATGGACCGCCTCGGCTACGTCATCCACCGTTATAAGGACGGGATCCAAGGGCGTAATACTCGCACACTGACTCACCACAATTTCCATCCAAGGGCCCTCGCTGTGGTTTACGGGATTTGACCACAGGCCGCACCAGAATGCAACAGTGTCGGCCTGATTCGCTGCTAGGCCCGTACCACTTACCATTGGTCGCTCCAATGATTTATAGAGCCTCTTCTTATCACTCTAGAAGAGACGATTCTGGTTGAACCGTGTCGACCTCTCGGTATATCGCCGAATTCGCTTTCCCCAAACAGCGATTCTCTGCTTCAGGTCGTCTATACGCTCCGTCAGTTTTTGCATTATATCCGGCTGGGACAAACTGACATTTGTCCCGGCAAATGCCATCCTGACGGTGCGCACAATCCTTGGCCTGTTATTGCCTGACCTGAAGCATATCAGTCTACCGATGAGGGCCCTAGCCTTTGCGATACGTTCTTCAATTCTTACTCTCCAGGCTGGGATAGCACTACTTTGTCCAGTAGTACGTCCAGCCATGGAAAGTTTGGCGCCTACAATACGGCAGACCGCCAGGGCGGCGCCAAAAAGAATTGAGTCCGTCTATCAAAGGTCCCGGCTGGCTTCCAAGTAGGTCACCAGCATTGATTTCAGAGCCCTCACGACAGCCCGATTCCGCTTGCTTAAGGCTATGCGGGGAAGTTGCGGTCGATTTTCGAGAGGCGTTTCCACAATCGTCTCTTCCAATGTATTCCTCATATGCTCTAATTCCAGTTCCTGGGTGACTGTTCCATCGTCGTTTAAATTAACCACAACTGGGATATTTAAGGCGGCATCTACGTTTGCGGGTTGCTCTGCAAGTTGTTGCGCCGCATCCTCAGCCATAATATTTTCATCCGATGAGGGAACAGCCTCATATCGTAGCCGTTCGAGTTCGGCGCCATCAAATATAATTGAGCGCAAGATATACCGAACTCGGTCTGCCAGGTTTTGCTCTGTGACGGCTATATATGGCTCCAGCTCAGCAAAAAGACGATGCATCCTAGCCCGATACGACACGCAAAACCTCCCAACTTCTCCCCCTTTCGCCCTAAAAAACGCCCGCAATGCGTTGGAATAAAATTTTGATTGTCCATCACACGCGGCGTACTCCACCAGTGGTGGGTGCCGATTGCTAGGCCCGCGAAGACCCCGCTGACAACAAGTGAGCTGGTGGGGATGATGGATGCGAGGGGCTGCTGGATGGCCGTGCGGCACCTCCCGCTCGGTTTGCATACTGTCGCGTCCAGCGCCAGCACCAGACGCACCGTGGCGAACTCCAGGCAGCGGCCCTTTGCACGTTCTATAAAATTCCATCATCCATTTAAATGGGCGTCATTTAACGGGAGACGCCCAGACTCGGCGCCATTTCATTGTGGGGCCATGTGCACAAGCGGGCCTTTTCACCTTAAATTTTTGCCGAGGCACGGCACTAACACCTCTTATACTATAGGTTCGCCATGTAAGTATGTTTATAGCTTGAATAAAATCGAGAGCTGAATTTTCAAAACGCTGAGAAATGATCACAGATTTTAATCCCACAGAGAGGTTGACATGTATTTTAAAACAAATAGGCATTAAATGTAATTAAACTTATTTCTTTACACAAAAGGGAACTCATCTGAACATCATATTAAAGAAGACATGAATAAAATGTCCATGTTAATGCAAAGTTATGATAGCAAACTGTATGGTGAAGATGATACGTCCCAGCCCACTTCCCGCATGGCGCCAATTATACCATTAGAAACGACAAAAAAGAAAAAGAAAAGAAAAAGGTTACATTAATTTAATAAAGTATAAAGTAAAATTCAGTTGATTTTTAGACAAAATTAGTACAGTATAAAATATTATCGTGAATAAATAAGAGATGTGAAATATTTTTTTCTCTTTTAATAGATCTCAAATAACAATTTGCCTTACAAACTGTCGTTACGAGTCAATCCGTAAAGTAGCCAGTGCGTTTGGCATGCGAGAAGTGCCAGAAGAAGAGGCATGGAACTTCTATTGGACAGACATGAGCGTCTCTGTCGAAAGAGCGAAAGAGATGAAGAGATTTCAGCGCATCAACCATTTTCCAGGAATGTTAGAGATTTGCAGGTATCAGGGTACACTTCAGCCTGATTTCCACTATACTATTCTTTTCAAGTATACTATAGCCATCTACGTACGATGTTTTATTGTTGGCAATATATTGGCGGTTAAAGAAAATCATCACCTCATATCATTCGTATTGAGCGACAAGTGGTTAATGAAAACGGGGATGGTTATTGACATGTACATTTACTTTCACCATTATCTATAGGTTACTTTCATATATCGACTGCTTACCCACCCATCAAGCGTGTTACTTAGAAGTTTGGACCATATATTTGTACTTAAAAGAAATCTATACGACAATATTAACTATTAAATTAATTTTTAATCCATCGCCATATCCAATCATATTCGTCAATCATGTTTTAGGAAAGATTTACTAGCGAGAAACTTGAACAGAATGCAAAAAATATATCCAAAGGAATACAATTTCTTTCCGAAGACGTGGTGCCTGCCTGCAGAGTGAGTCTAACGACTGCAAACCGTTTATTGTATAGGGTTTAGCGAGATTCATTTCAATAATTTCAATATTTTAGTTTTGGTGAAGCTCTGAACTATAGCAAAACTCACAAAAACAAGACGTTTATAATAAAACCGGAGTGTGGAAGTCAGGGTCGCGGTATTTATTTGACAAAATCACTCAAAGAAGTTAAGCCTACTGATAAACTTATTTGTCAGGTATTTATATTTAGTTTTATTAGAATCTTCTTCTTTATGATGATTTCGTCATTTCATCGATGATTCTCTCAATGTCAAGGTTGTGAGGTACCTACAAGAGAACTTAAACACTAAAATTGGTTGTATGTCCTTAGAGCTGATCTTGGAAATTATAGGATATTGTATAATCCGCAAACCAGTTTAGTAGCCTAAAAGAGGAAATAACATCTCTTATTATGAACACTACTGGTCGCAATGATTTAATTAACAACAATAATTAAAATGTCATCTCAAAAAAATCTGCAAAATGAGTGAATACTTACATTTTTTTATAAACCTGAACTGAACAGAACTGAACAGTCCACCTAATGGTACGTGGCTACTGCATTCCGTGGACACCTGTAGCTAACTTCAACAAAATTATCCTTAGCACACAAAGGTAATTTAGGTATATCCTGTAACAGCTCCGAGAGTCCGCTCCGCTTAGTATGTTCAGCTTATTCGATTCTGCAAAAGAGACTGTTTCCAAGAAAGTAGCTGATTCTCCAGAAAAAAAAAGGAATATGAGCAGCTTTCTAGACACAATATAATCGTGAACTTAGGTATCCTAACTGCAGCACTTCCTTCATAGGTTTCATTCAAGGCATCAGTGAACATTGTCAGCCAGTCGGGGGATACTCTTTGTTCAATTTTATTGAACAGCCTATCCGCATAATAAGAGTCCTTATTATTTACCCATGTATTTGCACCTAATATAATTCTTTACATTAGGCTTAAAACAAGGGACTGAATATAAGAAAAGAGGATACCTACTAGTTAAACTGTGAAATAAGGTTGTCGATAGATTGAAGGGAATGACAACTTTAAAATGAGTAGGAATATCTTTAGGAGCCCAATAATCAGATGTAGGTATTATTTATACGAGAGAGATGTTATAAAACGATGGGAAGATGGGAAAAAGGATGGGAAGAACGTTTATTTTGTTGGATAAGCATCTGGCATAAATAAATGTCTTCTTATACAATAACAAAAGGAGCTCCAAGCATTCTACATGGAGCGCGCTTATAAGGGATAGGTAACTTCATAGCACCAGTAATTATGCGTAAGCACTTCGATTGGATTCTATCCAATCAAATAAGAGCTAACATATAAGGTTTAAGTAGCTCCGAACACTTACATATCTCAATTTTTTGTGTGAGTGAATGGGAGAACTAACTAGCAAAACCAGGCATTGCATCTTAGTCCTCAGAGGTGACAACGTATCTGCCACAGCATCCGCTTACCATCAGGTTTTTTTATTTTTTATTTTTAAATAATTTACATGTGAAACTTAATCTAAAAACATTTAGTGACATAAACCAGCATTGGTTTTACCGCACACTGCGATTCGACATCTGTCGCTCGAACAGAATTAAGTAGTATTCATTCTTAACTACCTACTTACACATTAATTGCGCGATGTGATTACTGCGCACGCTATTTGACCGATCAACACGCATAACACATATTATGCACCTCTAACTCTAAAAGCTAGTTTGAGTTTATAGATTCACACGGGTGACTTTTTTTTTGGTACAATTTTTTTTTATATTTTACGCTAGTAATGCTAAAGATAAGTAGTGCTGTTTAAGTTTATTTTTGATGTTTACTTTAGTAATTTGGCCTTTAACTGTTGTAGGTAACTCGTTTATCAGTTTTGGTATTAGATATTGTAACATTGCTTTTCCGTATTTTTTATAGCTAGGTAAATTAAGAATTGCATTAGAGGCACTTCTTGTTTTACTGCTTGTTTACTTAAGATTGCATAAACATTGTTAATTATTCTACCTGTAGCAAATTATTACGTTTTAATATGTCGCCATTGTACTGCCAACGGTCATAGCATATACCTTTTTATCTTTCTACCCTCAAACTGTTATCACGTCCTTTAATATAATATTTTATACAAATGGTAAAAGCTAATTAAAACAAGCTTTTTTGACAACCTTAAATGCTGTAAGTTTGTGGGGCACATCAATTTTATTAAAAAAAATAAAAAGCGGTTATTTTTTACGATGTGTGGTACTTACAAATCCTATTAATATAGACTTATAATGATGATTATATGTTTGCTCCCTTGTCTTTTATGTGTTCTTTTACCATTTACTCGATTAATATGAAACTTTGGTGAATTTCTGTGTGGTAGCCCAAGGGATAAGCGCTTGCATTAGGGCAGCGAACGCGACCCGCTTTTGCAGCAAGTAACCCATAGGCCAATCCAGCAGAGTAGATTCATGTAAGCTGTTACTTTACATTTATATATAAACATATTATCTTTCTAATAAATAGAAGCCGTGTCATGACGCTGCAAGATGATTTAGCCAGTAAGAAGTGAATTTAGGACATATCAAAAAAATCTAATGGCTTCTGATAGATGGCGGTATAACCACCTCGTTTACGGAAGCAGCGGCAAAAGTTATAAAACGTCTGGTATTGCCATGGATTGATTTATACCTATAGGGTACGGTAGAGTAATATGATCATCCGGTTATAATGGTCACTTTCTTAAAACTCAAAAACTACAGCTTTTGCATAGATGGCTCACAGTCAAGGCCTGATTTACCCACAGATTAACTAGGCTGGAACTTAGGACGCAAGTTTGGAGGGGGCCACCTCGTATGCACAGAATGAAATTTCGTATAATATTCTCAATCAATAATGTTTCTCAATCAGTAATTTTTGGTACAAAACAAATAAATAGATTGTAAAAATGGGAGTTTAAATTTCTTGGTACCTTTCGTCTTTCGTTGACTGACTGGACGTGATTGAAAGATTTTAAACTGCTCAAGCTCTCTTCTCTACCACTAACTATATATATGTTTTTACCAAAGCTATCCAAGGTTATCAAACTCTGTCCGGGTTGGACTCTGTCTAAGGTGGAAAAGGCTGTGTGCTATCACCTACGCTTTTACAATTGTATATCAAATATATGTTGCTGTTACTGGTTATAACACTGGTAATGCTCTTTACAATGGCTGTACTAATATTTCCCAGAAATACGTCATCATGTATCGGAATAAACTTGTATAAAAAATCAAGTCTTTAAAAAAACTTGGATTATGGTGCAATTCAGCAGCAGTAGGCCACGTGTCATTCATGGCTAGCCCAGGGGCTGTCAGGTATCTGAATCTGGTAGTGTGCTCTGTGGTACGATAGTTTTTCATCAGTCAATTAAATAATAAAAGTTCAACGACGCCCTTTTGACAGTAGAATATAGAAAAATCAACTTATTAAAATAGTTATTGACCATATGTTAATAACTATTTTAATAAGATGATTTTTCGAAGTATTCTTTATTATTTCCAAAGCCTGTTGGTATTTTTTCTTTTAATATAAGTTATAGTGACTTTACGTTTTAGTTTCTGTCCTCCTCCTAGTTTTGGTTTTAAAGAGCGGCAAAACTGCAGATATATCTTTACCTATGAAATTGATGTTATGCAGTAATTTGAATATTGTGCGGTTTATACTTAAGCTAGAGATTGTCTCTGATTACCGGCTTAATATTCCTCGGTTTCGGCCTGATAATGATGATGATAACGACTAAATAAATTGATACTCTAAAATCACAAAACACAGCAGTATAAAGCTGCTATTTTACGCCGGTATTCTGTGAGAGCGTGGTCCTTCACCGGTTGAGCCGACCCATATATATTACAACCATAATATAGCTGCTGCGTGGCTTTACCACATATGGAATTCTAAATTAATATTAAAAATTTATATTCTAAAAGCTGTTATATATATACTAGACATATTAACTATTAAGATTCTGTTGCATATAAAATATTATAACGCAAAGCAATTTATTAAGGTCTGATAAGCCGCAATAATTTGTTTCACGCGTAAAATAAGATGTAGAAGCAAGTTTACGATCTGTTTAGATGTTATGAAGATTAACAGCCTTTACACATTTCGATTCTTAAAACGACCTTAAACTCTGTTGTTGATACCTTCTCTTCCTAGTTTTTAGTTTCTATAGACCGCTATTGTAAAACAGACGTGAATCTAGGAGAAAGATCATGGAGATCGTTACTAACTAGTGCCCCCATAACCAAGGGTGCATCAATGTACATACACGAATCGACGCAAACGTGAAATATGTTATTTAACGCGATAAAATGCACAAAAGATTTAATACAATCAAGATCTTAACGTGCTTTTGGGAAATTTTATTAAGATTTGCAATCGTGGTGGAAAGTTTATTTTGTCTGTAATGGTTTGTGTTGTCAAGTCTGTATCCACTATCCGTTTAGAATATAAAACTTGCATTGGTTTTGAGAATTTATTTAAAATGATTAATTCTTGTAAACCGGAGTAATGATCAACCGCTTCCGTGGAGCTGGGAACATTCCTTTACCAAAGGACAGGTTTGCTAGGTGAGATATGATGGAAACGATAACTTCTTTCGCATGTTTAAGAAAAATAGTCGGAATATTATCCCAGCCTGGAGAACTTTTAGGTAAGGAGGTTGATGTGTTAGCAGGTTTTGGAGGTAAGAGTCGCTTTCGACATTGAATATGTTGTTTTAGGATACGTTTTTTTTAAATAGTTATGGTTACTCTATGTTCTTTTAGTGAGTTAGTAAGTGTATAAATCGACTGATTAGTTATTAATTCAGGCTCATTAAATTGTAGCAGTTTATTTAAGTTCTAGAGCAGTCAGAGGAAAGTTGCAAAATCATCAGCAGTGGTCGTGTGTAATTACTAAAATAGATGCCTGTACTTTGAGCTTATTTAGTAGGATAAGTGTGACCGGCCAATATGCTATAATGTGATAAAAATGATGTAAGCAATATATTAGTCTCACGGCTGCGTAAACGTGAACTCGCTCCCACGGACTTGTAGAATTAAGCTTACGCGCAATCCCCCCTTCGGGTGTGAACTGTATGTAAGTACATTAATTCCAACCTGTGTTTCAGACAATATACTTTGGGTTGTCTTACAAGTAACGTGCCTTTTATTTAAATACCCAAGAGCGCACAATATTACATGGTGACCCTGCCAGGCGCTGCGCTGTAGCAATGGAAGCGCAGCGCAGCGGCCCCGCAAAATTTATTTACAAAAAAATGAAGAATTAATTTATTAACAATCACCGAATTGACACAATCCCGGATATGACGAAAATCTACCAAATCAAGAAAGAAACCTCAAGAAAGAAGTCCTAAAAAATCAAGAAAGAAGACTCAAGTAAAAAAATACTACACATGAGAAGTCCTAACAATTCAATCATCATCAACATCATTCAAATCATCGTCGCTCAGGTAGCCACCGTCATCATGTAATACGTCGTAAAAGAAGTGCCATCGAGCATCCATCAGAAACTTAAGACGAGAATTGAACGTCATCTCGACGGCAACCTGAACCGCCCAGACCGCATTTAAGCCACACTACATACATAAAGAGGTGCCCAGGGAAAAACCCGGCCCACTTCAAGAGGTGGCCCGGGAATTCAACCCGGCCCAATTCAAGAAGATGACAGCATAACCTGGAGCCCACCCACCACCACCTACCACCTTCGTGCCCGGCCCGTCCTTAAACCACACCAATGCACACACCTCGTCGCCAAAGTCCCGTAGAAATCAAATAGGTTAACCAAGTAAGCTGTATTTTTATTAGTATTCTGTTTTTTTACCGATAAAATGAGATAATATTTTTGTTATGTTTGCTAGTGTATTAACGTTATGTCCTTTTTAGGATTACGAAAATTACAAATTAATTAGATGAAATTAGGGAATATTTAGTTTAAATCAGCCCTCATCGTAGAGAATAGCGTTAAGTTTATTTTAAATTACAATGTAAATAACATAGTCCATTCGAGTACGGAAATAAATAATTCATCAAGTCTTTTAGTAGATAGTGGCCAAAGCCATGCGTATTGAAACATGAGTATCTATTTGAGCATATTCCATACGATAACAAATTATGCTATGATTAAATTACTATTAAATGCGTAGGTAGTAACTTAGCTTCTGAAAGATATCTTTGTTTAGACTTAGTGAGCAATAATGTTAGGCAAAAGTCTTATGTTTTTAAGCACCTAGCGTGTTCTGCTGACGGAATATTCGAAGATGATTTTTAAAGCGATATAACGCTATTATAAATTAATAACATAATCCGTTTGTATACATAAAAATTAAACCAAACAAACTAAGTAGCATTTCAATATGATGAATAATACATTTATACATTAACACTCTATGCAATAATATAATGTCATAATTAAGAGAAGGCTTAATAGGTTTGTTCCATAACAGAGTTATAAACGGAAAGGGAAATCGACTAGAAATATGCTAGCACATCTTAGTACAAATTAGAAGGTATGTATTTAAGAGAAATGAGGAATGAAAAAAGGAACGTTCGAAAGTGTGATTATGTATGATTGACTTCCTAAGTTTCATCAGCATTGGACTGATCACCCAAATATTTGATGACGATTATAGTCCGAGTATTGTGTTCAGTGTGAGCAAGCATAATGGTAGTTAGTATGAAGGTGGAACATGATAGTATATAGTCAAGTGGTTAACGACGGATACAATAAAGACAATAAAGGATGAGAGGAAATAAAGATGGAAATAAAATATATAAATAAAACAAAAGCTGACCCTATTAAATAAGTAATGTTTAAACACGGGAAAGTCCATCACTGGTAAAGCATGTAGTTCTCAAGCAGGGTATGCTTCCGTGATTGGATGACAAAATTGGGAGGTATAGGTACCAGGGAGCAACGCCTTCAGTACAAGTGATGTACATGAGGTACTGTTAGGGACCAGAGAAGTCTTAAATTTGTTACCCTTAGTAATGGTACATTGCGGTCACATCCTTCGTTGGATAATGGTGCGAACATAGTTTTCCTTTGTGACAATTGTTGGAATACTTTTAAAAGTGACTTAAAAACGTAGACCTCAAGGTTGTGCGCACAACCCAACGTACACTATTACCTTGATATAGTATATTAAAAATAATTTATGTACCAATAAAATGAAATAACTATAAGACCCAAGTAAATGGGGGGCCCATATGTATGTATAAAGTTCCCACGTGATAAATATCACGAAATAAAATAATAATAATAATAAGCCTCCTAAAATCCAACCGTACGTCCGAATCGACCATCTGATTCACGTAGGGGGCGGACACGTGATTTATTTTTACTGGCACGGCTAACACGGAACTGGTAACCCATTAAACATGGAGACTCGATTAAGAAGTAAACGTTTAGGGCCGCTACCCGGGGGTGATCGCCGGGGCGCACTTGGAGCTGGCGCTGGGTGCGACAGTATACATACGATCCGTCAGCGGAGAGGAGCTGAATAGGCGGGCTCTTTCCGGGTTGCCCGAAAATGCTACAGCAAACTCAACACAAAACAGACAGACTGACAATACAACACCATCAATTTTACTAAAAGAACCTTCACTGTACCACATTCACCATAAACCTTTACCGTCATCCTTAATAAGGCATAATTTACCATATCCAAATAGAACTACACCAACTTTAGATGTTACACAGGAAGTGAATTCCTTTTTACCTGTGTCCACTAAGGCTGGTAAAGCAAGAGTACGCATGACATGGTCAAAAGGTGTCAGCATGTTTATCATGCGTACATACTTGTTACAGGAAAATCCTGCATTAATCTTTTACTAAGCAATACCCGGGAGTAAATGTTACGGAGCAAAGAATCTCAGATCAGAGACGAATGATAATTAAAAAGAAGTATCTGAGGAAGAATTGGAACAATTAAAAAATGAAATCGGGTATAAAATTCAAAAATCAAATACTGTTTGTAACGACAGCCACAACATTCTTGCTTGTTCTAACCCAACAGACTTAGAAGCTCTTTCAACAAATGATTTAACTCAACCTCATTCATGTGATCAAAACTCTTATACATTCACTACAGAGCCGACAACACTCACCACCCATTCTTCCACACAAACTTCAAATACTCCCACGCAAGTAGGTATGGTAAACGATATAATTTTAGAAACAGATCTTACAACATTGGAACAAGAAACTATAGGAGAAGAATTAAAAACAACAATATTTCAATACTCAGATATGGAACCTACATGCAGACCGAAATTACCTAAATTAAAATACAGTAAAAAACTTACAAATCTAATAGATATTTTCAACAATAATATACTGAACCAATTTATTACAGACAATGCACTTTTAACTAACATTCATACCCTCGTATATTGTAGCGCTATGGTTATAACAAAAGAATTAGGTTTAAAATTTTTGGATGAAAATCGAATGCCAAATCACAAGCATAACCCAGAACCAGGATGGCAATTTGTTGCATATTATAAAATGTAGGGTAGTTGTAGCCGGTAAGCGCGCATGGTATTTCCGTCGTCAGTCTAAATAAATGCCTATAGTCGACGCACGCCTCTTATTTATCAGTGGCGACGAGGATAAAACTTGGTTCGGTGTGGAATAATTTTGTTTGATCGTATCGTAGACAATAGTCGCAACAATGTCTGTAGGCAAAATCAAGGACTTTGATGTGAAAACCGGCAACTGGTCAGCATATGTGGATCGGTTAGAAATGTATTTTGTGGTTAACAAAATAACGGACGATTTAAAGTTACCAACTTTAATCGCGCTCATCGGTGAAGAAACATACGAATTATTGTCTACGTTGGCGAGTCCCAAGAAGCCGTCAAGCCTATCGTATGCGGTCGCGGTGGATCTACTGCGTGCACATCTGCAACCGACACCATCAATCCTGGCAGAACGGTACAGATTTCGTCAAAGACGGCAAGTAGCAGGCGAATCGATAGCGAACTACGTGGCGGACTTGAAAAAGATGGCTAGATATTGCGAGTTTAAAACTAACTTAGAGGAAAACCTACGAGATCAGTTTGTGTGCGGTCTGCGGAGTGATTTTATTCGACAGAGGTTATTTGCAGAAAATGATCTTGATTATAAAAAAGCGCTACAGTTAGCTAATACCCTAGAGGCAGCCGAGCGGGATGCGGGAGCTGTGGAGGGCTCGCGGGAACAAGATCCGGACCGGGAACTTAGCGAGAAGATACATAAGTTAGGAAACAGAAATTGTTCAGCGTGCGGTGGCGACGAACATAGCTCACAAAACTGCAGGTATAAAAATTTTGAATGCAGTTACTGTGGAAAAAAAGGCCATTTGCGAAGAGTATGCAGGAAGAAGGAATTCGATAGTCGTATGACATCGGATAATTCAAATTCAAACGGTGCGCGAGGAAGGTCACGCAGAGGTCGCGCGCTCGGCCACAGCGCGGACGTCGGGAAGCAGCGCTGCGGGGCGGGGCCGGCGCCGGCACGCGGTATGCGGATGCCTGCTCGAGCGAGCGCTAGCGCGGGCACCCACGCTGCGGCCGGTGCGGCACACTGGTTGAGCGGGCCGGCGACGGGTGACGCCTCTGAGGATGATCAGAACGCGCTTGATGATGGCGAGGAACCGATGAGATGTCTTTAGCGAAGTATAGACCGGTGCGTATGAACATAATTATAAATAATAAACCCTTAAAAATGGCAGTCGATACAGGGTCGGCATTATCTTGTATAAGTTATTCAACATACATTAAATTATTTAATGAGTTACCTTTAAAAATGTGTAAATTAAAATTAAAATTTTACGATGGTTCAGCTATTTATCCGATAGGGTGCTTGGAGACAAATGTTGAGTATAATAATAATGTTAAACAGTTAGCTTTATATGTAATAAATAAGGGTAGCACTAGTTTATTAGGGAGAGAGTGGCTGTCTGAATTGTGTATAAGAATACCTAAGCTAAGTAAGTGTACAGAAATACATAATATGGTACCCTGTAAAATTAACTCGTTTAATGATATTATCTCCAGGCATGAGAATCTATTTGACGGCACATTGGGCAAGTATACTGTTGAAGAGGTTAAGCTGCACGTGCGCGAGGGAACGCAGCCGATTTATTGCCGCGCGCGGCTCGTGCCGTACGCGCTACTCCCGCGGGTGGATGCAGAGTTGAACGCGATGCTGCGCGCAGGCGTCGTCGAGCCGGTGGACCGCTCGGACTGGGCCACGCCGTTGGTTATAGCGAGGAAGGCGGACGGCGGAATACGGCTGTGCGCGGATTATAAGGTGACACTGAACAAAGCTTTGTTGGTCGATAGGTACCCGGTTCCAAAAGTAGAAGATTTATTTAGTAGTTTGAGTGGTAATCGTTACTTCACCAAGTTAGATCTTTCACAAGCATATAATCAGTTAATTTTAAATGAAACGTCTAGAAACTACACTGTTATTAATACGCATAGAGGACTGTTAAAATACAACCGCCTAGTGTATGGTCTCGCTTCTAGTCCCGGAATTTTTCAAAAGATAATGATAAATCTCTTTAAAAATGTGCCGGGCGTGGTTGTGTTTTACGACGACATACTAATAAAAAGTAAATCGTGGGATTCGCACTTAAAAAGTATAGAACAAGTATTTAGTATCTTGGAAACTAACGGATTAAAAATAAAAAAATAAAAATGTGAGTTTATGGCTCCCCAAGTAAAATATTTAGGATTCATAATAGATAACAAGGGGGTTCGAGTCAACCCGGAAAAGTTAAAGCCTATTTTAGGTATGCCCCATCCAACTAATATATCGGAATTAAAATCGTTTTTAGGCATGGTTAATTTCTATGGGAAATTTATAAAAAATTTAAGTACTCATATTACCCCTCTTTATGACTTATTAAAAAAGGGTAAACATTGGAGATGGACGATGTCACATACAAAGTGGACGTCGTGCTCGTTTGTCACTCTTATTCTATAAAATAGACTACTTTTACATTCCTGACAGGAGAGAAACGATGTTTTGTTTATTAAAATCAATGATTAAACTCCTTTTTAATGTAACAAAACGAAATATGTGATCCAATTACCAGCATTGGTTTCGCCAGAATCGAAATAGTACACGCTGGCTCGAGGCCAGATTGAGCGATGGAAAACAGTTTTGTTTTACCTAAATTAGGTGAGGAGACGGTTGTTTCGTGATACAGTTACGAATTCTCTAAGTTAAATACGATAAATTTATTTATTTAAATAAAACCTTATACACTAGGCATGAGAGCCGTTGGCCAAACGCACCCTATATATATAGTACGCTAGCAATGATTCGATCTTCGCCAGTACAAAAGAAATTGTTAATTGCAATTTGAAGTGCTGATTTACCACGTGCTTGGCTAACATCGCAAGGAAACCTGCACACATCTGATAAAAAAGAATTAAGACATGTAAACTCTGCAACACGCATAAGAGCGACGTGGCGAATTCTTTCTTGACCAAGAACATCAGAAATGAAAGAAGACTTACGCCTAACTTTACTTATTTTACAGTTATAAACAAGAAATTTTCTCTTGTGCTGTGAAGTCAGCTAACATAAATAAATTCCACGGGTAAGAACATCAAGACTCAGGAGTTAGCAGAAAAATGCTGCTGCTCTTCTCCTGTTTTACTTCTCTCTGCCTCTTACACGACGGGATGATGATTTATTGGATTCTTACGTCACCACTTTTCGGCAGGAATTAAGCTCTCGTCATCAATTTTACAGTACGAGAGTAGCCCGAGTTTGACCCTCACCAGCACCTACGATATTGTTATTTGCAATCTTGAGTCATATTTAGCACGTGCTCGGCGGAGATGGAAAATATTTTGAGGAATGCTGCATGAATGAGGAATAAAATATTTCATACAGCCTCATTCAGCTTCTGCACCATCGAACCACTTACTGACTTAGTTATTTGGCTTGCTGTAGTTATTTAAAATTACAAGCATAGGATGCTCTTAATGTTTTCCCTATTCTATAGTGATTGATAATTGTTAGACACATTAAATTACAAAGTTTTTGAATTCGGAACATGACTATGTGTATTTATATTAAGGTGTGCGCCGGCAAAGTGCCAAATCTCCACAGATTCAGGTTGCTCCGGTTCTTTAAGGCATAAGAGCGTTTTAAAAGGCACACTACGTTAGATTGCACTAGATTTGTATAATGGTGTTAGAAAAGTTGTTAGCCACATAGCTTTTAATACAGCTCCTTTATTGGGCAAACATTCAGAGTTCAACCACCTTGATGCGTTGTTTGACGATAAATTAGACTGTTCAAATAGACAGTTTTATGTAATTTAACAAGAAATCGGTAAAAGCTAAGAGTTAGCTTCATTTCGGAATTTATCTCCATTGACATTTTGTCAGTACAATAAAAAAAGACTTCACGTGCAATTACATTTTTGCAGGCAATGAAAATGGGTCTGTAAATAAGAAAGAAATTTAGGAAAATAAATTATCTTTCAATCACATTTTGCAAACTCAATGATGGGAGAAGTAAACAAAAATTTTGCTAAAATTTATGAAAATCATAATTTTAATACAAGCAGACCTATTGTTCCTTTTTTGTAAAAATAGTATTATGCATGTTTCGGTATATTCACTTTAACGAATTTTAAACACTTTTGTACAAAATACTTTAACGAATTTTAAACACTTTTGTATGTTAAAGAGTTTTTATATTAAATTAGAATTTGTAGCAGTAGCACTTCGAGCCGAAAGCATTAAGCTCACGAGTGTAGGTTAAGGAGATGTAACGGTAATGACGTAGAGACGAAACAATATTTGCGTCAGTATTCTCACTTCGCTTGAATTCACAAAATGTTTTGAATATTCCCAGCATGAGCCCTCCCTGTGTCGACAAATGATTCGGCCATAAGGGGGAAAATTTTGGTTATTGAACAGGCACATGTTAATTTCAAACTGAACTGGTCTTTCTTGTCTCAAAATTCGGGTTACAGTAGATTTGGATATATCTTTAATCATCAAACAAATGCAATTTATTTTACTAGGTAGTTTATTACATTAGTATATTTTAGTGACGTAAGTAACGTTACTAAAATATAAATAACATACTTAAAACATTACATTACCTACTTACACAAAAATATCTTAGTGTCGCGGTAACCATAGATTAAAAATTTTAATCTATGGTTACCGCGGTTAACTATGACATCTGGACGTTAAACATCTCAGTCCCCCCCGTGACCATGG
>DWHP01001149.1:0-16858 GCA_018247895.1 Parnassius honrathi
CCAAAGATTCGTATACTGGATGAAGCAATAAAAGAAGTGCCTTTAAACTGAGGAGATACGACGAAAGGGTTCTTTTTACCGGTAAACGCGCAAATTTGTGTCTTCTGGGGATTAAACTGGACTAGATTTAGTCGCCCCCAGTCCGAGATTTTGTTCAATGTATTCTCGGCTTCGGATACAAGTTTGTCCCGGTGCTCGGTGACGTTTTCCCGAGAAATATTGGCACGGCCAGTGTAAAGCATCACCAGTGCTATCGTCCGCAAAGCAATGAATGTTACCGGTTTGCACCATGTCATTGATATACAGAAAGAAAAGTGTTGGTGATAGCACGCAGCCTTGTGGAACACTAGTATTAATGAGCTTATAATCGGAACACCGTCTACCACGACATTGATGCTCCGATCGGCAAGAAAACTGATGATCCTATTGCACAATTTCTCGGGAATCCCATAAGAAGGAAGCTTCGTAAAAAGTCGTTCGTTCCAAACCAGGTTGAAGGCTTCGGAAGGAATCGGGTGCACGAAGGCTGTCTTCCATGATTTTGGGACTATACCGAGGGAGTAGGAGTACCGGAAAAGATGCGTTAAAACCGGTGCCAACTCCTGAGCACACGTCTTCAGCACAATAATAGGGATGCGATCCGGCCCACTCGACTTGTTGACGTCTAGGGAGAGGAGTGCTCTGCGTACAGAGCGTTGGGTATACAGGATATCCTGCATGGGGGACTCACATCGCGGGATAGTCGGCGGTGTGTTCCCCTCGTCATCAAGAGTCGAGTTGGACGCAAAGACAGAGCCCAGCAGATCGGCTTTGTGCTTTGCGGCATGGGCCTATGAGTCGTCCTCCCTGTGCAGGAATGGAAGTGTTGGCTGACAGAAGTTTCTTTGGATAGTCTTGGCGAGAGACAAGAAAGCACGTGTTTCTGAAGGAAGACCATCTAGTTTCTCGCCAATTCTACCGATGTGCTCTAACTTTGCCTTGACAATGACACTTTTGAAGGACCTGGTGGCAGAATTGTACTTCTTTTTAAGAGCGCTGGTATTTGCATCCCAAGACGTCGATGCGCGAGCCCAGGCCTGGTAGCACTCCTGCGACCGACCAAACCAAGGCTGGGTTCTACCTCCGATATGTACCACAAATGATGGAATAAAAAGTTCCATTCTCTGTAGCACCACATCAGCTACAGAATCTGCAACAACGCTGGGATCATCCGGCGAGAAGCAAACTCGCTTCCAAGGGTAGGAAGCAAAGCACTCGCTGGTTTTCTGTGAGGCCGTGGTAGGATGCAAAAAACCACCCCGGTTTAAGCCGGCCCATGTGTGCAACAGCAAAAGTTGCCGCGTGGCTCTACCACTGTTAAAATATATACAAATACAAGTACACGGTCATGCGTGCAACAGCAAAGGCTGCCGCGTGGCACTATTTTTCTCTGTTAAAACATATAATATATACAAGTTTCAGACATACATTTATACGCAACGTACGCGCTTTTACAACAAACTCTCAGAAAATATGCAGGACAAACCCCCCACCTCCAGAGCACCTCTTCCTGGGCCGAATCCAACGGCAGCCTTGCTATCTTAAGCACAGGTCTGCGCAGATGTCCGTAGGCCGTGTCCAGATCCACAACTCGGATCACTCCATCCTTCCCAGGTATTGTACGGGTAATTCTTCCCAGTTTCCATTGGAGCGGGGGCAGGTTATCTTCTTTGATGAGTACAAGTTCGCCAACTTGAGGAGGTGAGGAAGGGGAAAGCCATTTGGAGCGGGTCTGTAGGGTATGGAGGTAGGATCTGGTCCACAGTGTCCAAAAGCGTTGAGAAAGAGCTTTTATGAGTTGAAAACGTTTAAGAGCAGATAATGGCCTGTCATCAAGGGACGGCTCGGGCAGAGCTGTGAGCGGACGGCCTATAATAAAATGGCCAGCGGTTAAGGGCTGAAGGTCCGACGGGTCGGATGAGAGTGGGCAGAGAGGTCTGGAGTTAAGTACAGCCTCAATTCGTGTCAGAAGTGTGGAAAATTCCTCAAATGTAAGGTGTTGTTCACCAATTACCCGATAAAGTAATTGTTTCGTAGATTTAATGTTAATTTCATGTAACGCGCCAAACCAGGGCCCCTTTGGGGGGTTCAACAACCAGGTTACGTGCTGGTTGGCTAGTTTGTGTGTGATTGCATCATTATTAGCAGTGAGAAAATTTTGAACTTCTATGAGGTGATTTCTGGAGCCTACATAATTGGTGCCGCAATCTGATCTAATTAGTACCGGCGTACCGCGCCGTGAGATAAATCGTTGTAACGCTGCGAGAAAGGCTTCTGTGTTAAGAGCAGAGACGGTCTCTAAATGAACCGCCTTCGTTGATAGACACACGAATATACAAAAGTACGCTTTTAAGAGCTTAGCGTTCCGTAATGTGCTAGATTTAATGAGAAACGGGCCGGCAAAGTCAGTCGTGACCTGGCTAAATACAGGTTGAGGGTTAACCCTGTCCGCGGGAAGGTCACCCATTAACGGTGCTTCGGGTTGAGCGCGACATCGGAAACATCTTATACATTGAAACACCCTGCGTCTGATCACGCGGCGAGCGGATAGTATCCAGAATTGCTGGCGTAGAATGGCGTGTAAAGTGTCTGAGCCAGGATGGCAGTATATTTTGTGATAGTGGTCAATGATAAGGTCTACGAGTGGGCTGGAGCTGGGCAGAATGAGTGGATGTTGAGCATCGTACCTAATCGAAGCGTGAGAGAGACGACCACCGACTCTCAAGAGACCGTCCTTCATAAATGGCGAAAGACGCTGCAGTCGAGCGGTAAAAGGTTTATCTGTTTGAAGACGGTGAAAGTCCTCTGCGAACTCAGTTCGTTGAACAGAGTGGACCCAAAATAACAAAGCGTCCCTACGTTCACTAACTGTCAACGGACCAGCGCTTCGTGCCTCTGGACCGCGCTTGCAATTGAAAATGAAACGCCTGATACAAGCCGTCACCCCGACGAGCTTGCCAAGTGAGCTGAAACGAGTGAGCAGATCATGGTCAACATCAGGAATCGCTATATGCGCTGGCACCTTTTTCGGTTTAAGGCCTGGTAAAGCATGATGGCCTAAAGCAACTGGCATCTTGGGCCAGGTGTTAGGGGGCTCTTTGAGCCAACTGGGAGACCACCAGAGATCATGAGCTGATAGAGATTGTGCTGACATGCCCCTGCTTGCACAGTCTGCAGGGTTGAGATTCGTGGGAACATGTCTCCACATAGTGCTAGTCGGACTAGACGTTATTTTTGACACTCGATTGGCCTCGAATGTCTGGAGCCGATGAGGGGGCGTGTTAAGCCAAGCTATAACTATTGTGCTATCCGACCAACAGATATGCTGGTCAAACGCAATATGAGCTGATAATTTGGTGGACACACGAGTCATGAGTTGTGATAAAAGAGCTGCAGCTGATAGTTCCAGTTTAGGAATTGAGAGGCGATTCTTAATAGGCGCGACCTTTGACTTGGCAATGACCAGATGTACATTGACCTGTCCATTGGCATTGAGCTCACGAAGATAAATGACAGACGCAAATCCAGCTTCTGATGCGTCCGCGAATCCGTGGAGTGAGTAAGTGGATGTCGGCTTATATTTGCAGATGTGACGAGGTAAGCGGAGATTTGAGAGTTGGGGAAGATCTTGTGAAATGTGCTGCCACTCTGTGTAAACTTCATTGCCAGGAGGTTCGTCCCATCCCAGTTTCAGAATCCATAACTTCTGTAAAAGGAGCTTTGCGCGGAAAATGACCGGTGTGACCCAACCGTTGGGGTCATAGAGTGATGCTACTGTGCTGAGAATAGAGCGCTTTGTGATTTGGGTTATTGGAGGGAGAGAGATGCGATAAGTGAACTCATCCGATTGAGGAATCCATTGTATCCCAAGCACTTTAATGGTGTTCGATTCTGGGCTGATGTCAAAGTCCTTAGGCATGTCACATTGGTCGTCTGGAAACCGTTCCAGGAGCTGGGGACAGTTTGAAGTCCATTTACTGAGCTGAAAACCACCCATGCCAAGCAAATCAATTAACTCGGTTTGTAGTACCCGAGCAGACTCCACAGAGTCATGGCCACAGAGTATATCGTCAACGAAGATAAAATTGCGTAGGATCTGAGCAGCTTGTGGGTAACGATTACCTTCGTCATCAGCTAATTGTAGCAGTGTGCGGATGGCATGGTACGGGCTGGACCGTAAACCATACGTGACTGTATTTAGCGCATATGTGAGCAGAGGCTGGTCAGGTGACGACCTCCAGAGAATAAGCTGATACTGTCTTTGGTCTGGATGAATGAGTATGTTTCTGAACATCTTCCTGATGTCAGTACTGAAGACTACAGGGTGTGTTCTAAATGACATAATAATATCGACAATATCCTGTTGGAGAGCTGGACCTGTGTGCAAGCATTCATTTAAACTTACGCCATTTGAGCTTTTACTGCTACCATCAAATACAGTGCGTAGCTTATTCGATCCCGTCTTAAAGATGCCATGATGCGGAATATAGAAGTGCGACCTACCTGCAAAGGTACTTGGGTGACAAGGTGACATGTGTCCCAAGTTGAGATACTCATTCATAAAGTCAACATATTGAGAGCGGAGGGGCGGATTTGCTTGAAGCTTCTTTTCGAGATTGAGAAATCTACGTAACGCAATAGCATGAGTGTTGCCTAAGGTCGGTGCATTTGGTAGAAAAGGCAATGTTACCATATATTTGCCTGATGGTTCTCGAGTTGTTGTGGTGCGGTAAATTTCTTCGCATTGCTCCTCCAAAGGACTGGTCGCTATATGAGGTTGGGGTTCTTCTGACTCCCAGAACCTCTCAAGGCGCTTGCAAATTTCGCGTGTAGTTACGTCTGATTCTGGGTGTGAGCTGATAACGTGAGCTGAAATGGGCTGGTTCGCAGACTTTGCATATAAATCCTCAATAGGTCCTATCAATGCATAATCGAAAATCGTGCCGAAGGCTATAGGCTTCCCCCGGCCCAAAGAAACCTTAGTCCCGTCTAGTACTTGCCCGAGAACGTCGGAACCCAATAAGAGATCGATCGGAGCTGGTGTATGGTAATCTTGATCTGCCAAGGGAATCGGAGGCTCTGTATCTGCTATGCGCGGAACTTTTTGTAATGGCAAATAACCTGTAACATTTTTTAAAATGTGCGCTGTAGCCGTAATCGTAGGTGTGTCATGGTGTGTTGGTCTACACACTACTGAGATTGATGCCTTTGAGTCCTGTGTGTGGTGGTTGCCCACTCCTGCGATTTTTAGAGATGTTTGATTTAGCGGTAAATTCAAAATTCGAGCCATGCGCTGAGTTATAAGTGTTATCATGCTACCACAATCTAATAATGCTCGAGCTGTGTGAAACTGGCCATGTACGTCTGCTATTTTTAGCGAGACGGTGGGCAATAAAATTGGTAAATTGGTAACGTGCTCTTCACGTTGAGCGGAATTGGAAAAATAACTATTCATAGTTGGAGCTGATATCGCAGAGTAAGCTTGTGATGTCTGTGTGTGAGCTGAGTTTGAGTGAGTGTGCTGATTAGTTTCTGGTTCGTAGTGTTCGTTTATTGTAGATAGTCATTGTTGACCACCTACACGAGACCTACTAGGAGAGCGCGAATGACTTGGTTCATTGTTGTGTGGCCTGGGGTTGACAAGTGCGGCGTGTGCTGAAAAATGTTGGGGCTCTTGAGCTGAGCGCTGTCTGGGTTGCTCTCTCAAATGCGAGGGTGGAAGATGAGCATTCGAGTGAGTTGGAGAAGGAACATTGGGCCGATGCAATGATGTGTGGTGTCTTCTATTTCCACACTCTTTGCAAGCCTTCGTGGACTTGCACTCATTCTCATAATGAGGGCCTAAACAGCGTCGACATCGGTTGCGAGCGTTGATGAAGTCCCATCGGCCCTGGATCGGTTGGTCATTGTACCTTGGGCAGGCGATGAGCTTGTGCCCTCTATGTGTGCAGAATGGGCAGGGCATATTATCCGCAATGGGAGCGGCAGGAGCTGATGGTTGAGCCGAGTATACCGGCCTGAGCGGAGCCGGCTGCGGGGTTTTATAGTCGTGCCGACTTGTAGTCGGGTGAATGGGCCGAAATTGATGATGAGCGGGTTGACGAGGCGAAACCTGTGGAGAAGAAGAGGAGGACCGCCTGCGGTATTGGTTGGTCTGTGGGGAGTGCCGACTGGCTTGTGAAGAGTGTGGGCTGGACCACTCGGTCTCCACACAACGCGCGTGTTCTTCCAAGAAGGTGATTAAATTCTTGAGAGTTGGCAGAGTCTGACGTGATCCATATTTGCGCTCAAAGAGGGTGCGAAGCTCACCCTTAAGCTTTTGTACTACTATCGATACGAAAACGTAATCACTATCCTTCATGGGCAGATCGAGATTGTTGAGGGCGCATTGCGCAGAAATGAGCGGAGTCAAGAAGAGTGTGCGGATATCAGAGCGCGTATGGATGTGTGGTAGTTCTAGTATAATGTCCACAAACCGGTCGATCAGGACGCGACGGTTTTCATATCGTCTGGTTAGAATATCCATGGCCACGGCGAAATTCTCGTTGGTGAGCTGGAGATGAGATACCATACTGCGTGCCTCGCCTGATAGGCACGAGAGCAGGTAATGAAGCTTCACAGAGTCCGAAATGGTGGTCATGTCATCGGTAAGACTTCTAAAGACGGCTATGAAGGAAGGCCAGTCTTCAATTTTAGAGCTGAACTTCGGCAGAGCAATTTTGGGCAGAACGTGAGCAGGTGTGGCTGACGTGGACGGGTGAGCAGTCTCCGGAAGAGCTGAAGCCACACTTAATTTTTCAAACGCAACTAAGATGTCATTGTAATCTGAAATCGCCTTCTCATAATTCTTTGTATAGGTGGCCTCGACCTCATCGGTGAGGTCCTCATCATCCAGGATCTCGTAGAAGACGTTCTCCAATTTGTGCTTGTGTTCCTCTAGCTTGGCGTACCTGGCAGTAAAGTCCGTTACAGTATACTTTTTCGTATCCTTAGCTATTACCGCCAAGGCAATTTCCTTCAGCTGGTTAATTGCCTTTATCGCCTCACGAAAAATGGCCGCTTTGGACTTGGACGGCATTGTATGTAAATTATTATAAAAGAAGAATGAGAGAGAAAAAAAAATACAATCGAATTGTGAACCTCCTCCTTTTTTGGAAGTCGGTTAAGAATAAATAAATGCGAGTATGTGTTGTAATTGTAAACGTTATAATATGTTACTGAGTAGAACTTAAGATAAGCGCGGAGCAGAGAATGTAAAGTGAGCAGAATATACCTACAACCTAAATTATGTAAAAGTATTTTAAAAGTTAACACTAATAGTAGAATAAACAGGCAATATAATTTTTGCAACGAACATCACATCAGAACATCACAATTCAATCGCCGTGTATTAGTCACCAGAACGAAAATAATAATAAAAAACTTATATACGAAATTAATAATAATGCCTATTGAGAAAGAAATAACACGAGTAAGTACATATAATTAATAATATTAATACTATTTACTTATTACCTATTAAATTAAACAACAAAATATTTTAACGTTTGTTTTTTACAAATGATCGAGACGGGACGGCGAGTCCTTGACCTACCTACGACTCAGCTGATCGTACAATAAAGGGCAGTGTTGAGCCGATTGTTAACACTTTTTCATGAACTTTTAATTATATTATATGTTTAAAAATGATGCAATCAAACACTTTTGTTAAGATACGAGACGTTATTTTGTAACAATTTTACATACTTGTGACTCGATATAGTATTATATTCGAAAGCGTTAGCTTAGTGCGTACTTAAAGAGAAACAATGTATGGAGATGTGAATTATTTTTTAATAAATGTTAATGCTAAATATGTATTAATGGATTTTAATATATGGGCTGAGATTATATGATTACCTACTTAAGAAATTTTTATCTATTTAAAAGATTTTAATATTTTGTTGAGAGAAATGTGGGTAACTTTATGGGTGTGGTTGGGTTTATTTCCCGGTCTTAGGACACTGTTTATCCATAGGGGCTTATTTCTTATAATCGAAGGACCGTAAAATGAGCAGGGGTCGCTGGTTCAGATGCTCGAAGGACCAGGAAATGTAAGGGAAAGCCTCACATCGACGGTGAGCTGAAGCGCGGGTTGAACGAAACTGGAGAGGAAATGTAAGGGTGTGCACTTACCTTGAATGCAGATGGGCGGATGATAAATGAATGGTGCTGGATGGCTGGCACGCTCCTGAGCTGGTTATGCCGTTGAATGTATACACGTGCAACTAAAGTCTTATATCATACACTGTCACTTTCACTTTAATGTTTAATTGTTTGTAATGATTATCACTTAGATATAGTAGATACCGGCCGGTAATATATACGTAATTAATGCGAGCCGATGAGCTGAAGGTCGCGGACGTGCTTTCTTACACCCTTTTTCGAACGAGGGCGGCGTGTGACAGCCTTCCGGGGTTGCGACTGACGCGATACTGCTCTCGCGCCGAATCAATGAATTAAAGAGAGAAAGCGAATCAGGGAATCAATCGACGCGCGCGAGTGGCGCGAACAGTGGTCATGGCCGTTAAGACCTCTCCCAGGATTTTGATAACCACTCCCACTAGCTGTGCAAGGGCCTCTTCAATGGTGGATGGTACATTATGAGTCTGTGGTTGGGGTCTTGGTTCTACTGTCCGTCTTTGGGATGGTTCTCGGGGTTGGTGAGTAGTTATTTGAACTCGCTGGATTGTGGGAGCAGGAGAGGTCGCATGGCGCTGCTGTTGCGGCTGCTGCTGCGTGGTAGCGGTGGGGGGAGGAAGCGGAGTAGACGTGCTTACTGCTACGTTCAGTGTGGCCGTCTTCTTCTTCTTTTTCTTCCCTCTCCTCTTTCTCTTCGGGCGTTCTGTGCACTCGATGGGGTTGTTTGCCGGCACTGCCAATGTCGCCCCGGTTACGGCAACCATTGGCGCCGGTATTGGTGTAGGTGTTGGTTGTGGCTGCGGCTGCTGCGGCTGTTGCGTCCGCTGCGGTTGTATTTGTGGTGGTGGCATTTGAGGAGCCCGTGCTGCCTGCATGGGCATGGGAGGTTGTAAGGCAATGCCTCAAGCGAACTTCTTACTTACAATAATCCAAAAGAAATTAACAATTAAATACAGACTCTAAAATAGCAGTGTAACTGAGGATAGTGATCGTTATCAAATGTGTTTACTAGTATCAATGTGGCCAATGGAATACAGTTTTAGTCATGCAAAATAAGGCCCTAGCACACATGATTCACATATCTACCGAATAGAGAATAAATAAGACTTAGATTACCTCAAACTAAACAGAAAACATTCTTATCCACATTATGCATTTCATGATTATTACGTTATTATTTATAAAGCTTATTATAATTTATAAAAGGCATCCTTCACAAACTCATTTATTGATAGACAGGGGACCTCGGCCCTGAGGTCCGTGACAAATAAGAGGGCGTAAGAACCCGGTAGTATCGAGACCAACCAAAGTGGGGAGTGTGGTACTCCAGTCGCGGCCACTCAGCTAACGGGGGTGGGCAAGATTTAGCTGACGGCTGAGTGTCTGTAAGGTTCCTCTCAACACGCTGAGGAGGGGTGACGACCCCCCCCCCGCCCCGAGGGCACGACCTCTCGAGTAGTCGGGAGAGGGACCTCCTTCAAATTCAGGGGCTCGGCGGCCAGCAGGGTAGCGCCGAGTGTCGCCGGACAGAGGTCCTGGCTGAGCGCCCCAGCCCGTGGGAGTTGTAGGTCCGGCAGTGCCCCAAGAGGAAGTGCCGTTCGCACCCAGGCACAAAACGGCATGGTGGTTGCCCTGGCAGTGCGGACAGGGACGCTGGTGCGGGCAGTCTCGTTGGAGATGCCTTTCCAAGCACTAGTAGTACCAGCGGCGCTCCCTGGCGACGGTTCGCCTCGCCGGGGCCAGCTTACCTAACAACTTAGGGCACACAGTCACCCGGTGATCGAACGCTCGACAATAGGAGCAGGGGGCACCTCCCTGGCCACTAGGCCACTATAAGATGGTGGGGAGGCGCCCTCCCAAAGGAAGCTCCTCTCCGTCTTAGGGGGGTTGGCGACGACTTGCTCGGTGGAGTCCGCCTCTCCCTGGGCACGGCCCGGTTGGCCGCCCGCAGGTCGTCGACAGTGCTCGCCGCGTTCTCAATCTGCCGGCACTGCTCTTCCAAGAACTGCAACAAGTCTCTAAAGGGCGGAGTATAGGAAGCGCCGTCTTCGCCGTGCCTCTCTTCGAAACGGATGCGCAGATCGAGAGGCAGGCGGGACAGCACAATGTGGAACAACAAAAAGGACCATTAGTCCACCGGTAAATCCAGCCGCCTCAAAGAATTACAGGCCACCATGCCTGGATTTACGAGGTCCTGACGTAGTATGACGCGGTCCTTAAGCAGCGGGAGATTTAGCAGCTGCTTGACGTATTCGTCCGTAATCCGCCGGACGTTGGCGTATCTTCCTACGAGGAGAGAGGAGGAGGAGAGAGTCCCGAGCGGTTTGATAGGCGTCGTCCGACAATTTCGAATGGCCGACGACGCCCGGGACCTCCCTCTCCAGTGAGGCTAAGAGGTACGCCATCTTCTGACTTGGCGTCAGGTCCCTCCGGGCGTCCACTAGGCTGTCGAAAAGTCCAACAAAGGTCAGCCCGTTAAGGAGGACCCCGGAGAATCTAGGCAGGTCCAGAGTTGGGAGTCGACCCAACAGCTCCGGCTGAGTAGGCTGCTTATGAGGTGACTCGAGCTGGCCACCTCGGAGCGTGGCCGAGCCTCACGCGATTTCTTAGCATGCTTGGCACAGGCCTGAATCAAGTCGTACGTGTGCGAAAAGAACTGCTCGTAGCCGGCAAGGCCAGAGTCTAGGACTCCCTGTTCTGCATCCGAGGCCAAAAGCTCTGTGCACGCCTCCTCCACTACGGCCCTTCGGGCCATAACATGCTCGAACCGCTTCTTTAAACTATCGACCCTATCAAGTCGCCTTATCAAGGTATGGTTGTTAGCGGCCCAACGCAATTCAGCCTGCAGGCGAAGTGCCGGTGACTTGTGCGATGGTATTATTATTCAATACAAATCACTATCAACCCAAATCAAATACGTAGTCAATTGGCTTATAAATTCAAATTACTACGATTTATTTCCTTGCAATATTGAGCGGAACAAATATAAATAAACAAAACGCTAATCTTATTTAACTAAATGACAGCAAACATAGATATAAAAATAATACTTAATTTACCTAAGCAATAATCAACAGTTATAAATAAGGAGGTCAATATTTTTTCCAATTACACTGCACGTCAAGTACACACTACCGTCGGTACCAACAAAGATGCCTCGCTCATGCCACCGACTCTTCGGCAATTTAATCTTTTATAATTACTCTAATCTATTATAATATCTGAGGCGTAGGTACCTAACCCCAAACAACACTCCCGCTTGCACAGCCTAAAGGGCGTGGTCATACGTTCTACCCCCTAACAAACAAGAAAATTATTATTATATTTCGGCCGGGCACGACCGGGGAACAAGAAACTGCTACCAGAATGGTAGCCTAACGGGAGTGTTCTAGCTTTCACACCGCTAACAAACAAAAAAAATCACTGTATTACGGCCGGGCGCTACCGGGGAACAAGAACCACGCTCTGCTATCACTATGTTACGGCCCTGAGTTGCCCAGACGAAAGTCGACTGGATTTGGGCCCATAGTAATCCAATTTCACGGGCAACCAAGGGTAGAACCCAAATGGCTTATGGAGAATTCCTATACATATGACTAGCAAGCAAAAAAACTTACCTGGCTCCGGAGTAGGGTAGACCCCAAGGCGTCTTTAGCGTTATGTGAAGGTAATGTCGGTGTGTATTTGTAAGAAGGTGTGTCATACGTGAGCTGACTTCATCGAGGTAGGCTGACAAACCCGCTCTCGTTGCACTGCATCAAAGGACGCCCTCACTTCCTGGCACCGAACTCCAGTCTAACGTCACTTAGCACAAAACTATAGTGTAAGATTAACGCGACCTCTTTTCAAACACAACGTTTAGCGTTCAATCGACCAAGCAAATTCATTTCGCACTATATCGAAATGCTACGCAAGCTACACATGAATATCAGTAACAGCATAAAAGTTCCTTTAATCGCTCTAAATGCAAGAACGTTTCGTTATCACTGATAGGAACAACCACGATAACATAAGAAGGCGGTCATAATGCAAAGTAATTATTATATTATTTCTAGCGACCTACAAATAACACGCTCGATTCTTCTAGACTATAATTCAACTTATTCAGTGCGATATCAAAATATGCCGCATAAACAACTGGTCGACACAAATTAATAACAAGCGAAGTTAAATTAATCACTCAATCTCAAACAAAGGCCTCGTATTCACGTATTTAAACGACAGTAAGCTAACACAGTAGCGGCCGAGCGCTTAGCGAATTTAATTTCTCGACGCGGCGGATACGGGTGCTGCTTCAAACAGACTACCGACGACTGCCAGCACGTAGGCGTGGGGCAAAAAACTAGCCCGACTTGAGCGACCGCGCCCTCTAAAGGAATGCAGTCAGTCCAAACGTTAAACCGGTTTTCGCTTCGTCGGTGTCAGTCTTCTGCAGTCTATGGATGACTGATCTGATAAGGGTGACAGCTGCACTGCAACATACTGCCTCCACCATTCAGACCAGTACACAACAGTTTAGGCACTGCTACTTGGCGACGAAAATACACAACAGGGTGGTGCCTACCCGGATGAAATCTTAGACATGAAAAAATTTATTAAATTGGAGATTGGAGCCGACTCGGAAGAAACTCGACTCGAGTTGACTCGAGTTGAAATTCAAGTAACTCGAATTGAACTCGAGTTACTGAATTCAAATTAGCTGAACAAAGCTGTGTTAATTTGTCACAAATTATTTTTATATTTGTTCTTGAATCCAACACAATTATTATTACTAAACTTAATAGGTAGTTACATATTTTTCATTGAAGAGTAATACCACTTAGTAAACGTAGATGCGTTGTCACCTTCTGAGACTACTAAGAGTACCTTCGAGCGCGTAATAATTGACTTATTGCGTAAGTTCATTGCGATAACACTGTGCGAAAGCATTCTCTTAGCTTTGATAATAGCGGAAAGATGAACAAATTGCGGCTTAATGCGATAGGAGTCCAGAGCACCCGGTATAATCTTTCGCGACCGCAAAAAGGGTTTTCATAAGGATTTCCCACAGTATGTTTTGATTCTTAATTGATGATAAATGAAGGTGTCTATGGTCCACAGCATCTACTTACTATCAGGTGTACTGTGTGCTCATTTGTTACCCTTATTCTATAAAAAATAATTAAGTATACAATCGAACAACATGATTTGCTTCATTTATGCATAGCATGCAAAAGTTTTTGTTTTTGTACATTATGTTAATAAAGTCCATAATGATGTATTTACTACGAAGTGGGGACTGAGGTGCTCACCGTCGGAAGTATAAAATGAGTTAATATACGCGATAAAGTCCGTAAAAACTAGATTTATTTAAAAGTGTAGTATTCGCGTAAACACAAGAAACCACGATATATCAAGTTTCTAAAACTCGACCGGAAGCCCGTTAATACGGAAACATTAAAAGTTCAAGGAACTTAAAGTAACGTTTTCTTTCTTATCAAATGTGACACCAAACATAGAATCAAACATCTAATTAGCACATGCAGAGTTCGAAGGAGGAACAAAGTAATTCGACCGTTAATTAATATCATCATAAGGCTACGTTTCGACCCGCTGCACTGGCTTCCATTACTGTCTACGTAGAGTAGTGAAAAGTACAGAGACTAATTTTAGAACAAAGATATCTTCCCCTTAGAGTCAAATGGCATGCTATATTATTTTATATGCAAGTAGGTTAGTCTCATTGTACGTGTATTATCTTTGTACGTTAGCACTACTCTGTAACTCGTAGTGATTCGTTTTTAGAGAATCACAAATCGACTTGTCGGTGAAGTCACAAGGCTTCAACTGGATACCAGCGCTGCCTTTGCAGCATTATGCTGAGTTGGATACCTGTTTGGGGTCATTTTTTATTATAAATTAACGATGTGCATGTACTGCTATTTAAATGTTAATGCGTAAGCAGTCTAAGACTGATGCGTTCATATTTTTGCCCCTTGCGTTTGTATATTTATTTGTAATATTTGTATCAAATAAATAGATCTTTCTTTCTTCTTTTAAAGGTTTATTTATTGATTTTTCTTAAATACCCCATGATTCTGATTATCAATTTCATCAGCTTGCGTTAGCAGAGGCTAACATAAATTTCTCTTGAGATACGAGTACACTTCTTATCTATGTATCACGTAACCTTGAGAAATATATTTTATATGACACTACTTGCACATATTTGTAACATTAATTTGTTTTTTGCCATAAATAGTTGATACATTATTTCAAAAATATGTTTGTTATCGTCGTTGCTATCGGCGTTTTCGATTACACACTTTAAAAACGCAATAAAAACAATATAAAATCTTCGCAATCTCTGTCTTTAAAACGTACTCTGTGCTATAGTCCATTGATTCGGAAATGTTTTGAGAATATATTAAAAGGGGAGACTTCCCTTTTGTGCTAATAATTAATGATGCTCCCGAGCTATCGGCTTATTTGATTTTTAAATGGAAGAGGAATGGTATTTGCTTAAATTGCATTAGCATTATATTTGCGATTGCACAGTAAGTGCTCTACGGAGTAGTGGTAGCTGGTGTCGTAACAGAATCAGATACCGTATATCATCCCGTGGATGACGAAAGATTCTAGGGAGATGACCAACAGCATCTTCTTGATAACAACTCGAACATAATAATAAAACAACTCTGGCTGCTGACAGGTCATATAGCATTGCAACTATGGGAAATTCCCGCGTGTGAAGAAATCTATGGGAGAGACCTTTATCCAGTGTAACTTTGATAGTCTGTTGTGGATGGCTAGATGAAAGTAAAAGGCGACGTCGGGATGCGACAAAAAGTTCTTATGGCTTCAGATATATGTCGATAAAAACATCCTGTTTACTTCAGGTAAACAAACACAGTTCACCTGATGGTAAGTGGATGCCGTGGATCACAGTCATCGACATCTATCCTCGATTAAGAACCAAAATGCAGATTCGTTGTCACTCTTGACGTCCAAAATAAAATGCCTCGTTTCCAATAAATACGGTCTCCGGCTCTCCACACTCACTATACGAAAAACAGAAGCTTTAATCGGTTATTTAGCGCTGGTATTGGAGAACATGATCGTTCCTCAGTGGAGCCGACCCACTCGTTCAACCATAATATAGTTGCAGCGTGGTTCTAGCACATGAAATATTTCTTAGAAAGGGAGAGGAAAAAATGAGGAAAATTTTATTGAAAATGGTTATTTCTAAAAGTAGAAATTGCCTCATTAATTTGTCGAACGAAATATAATCTTCAGGAATTGAAGCGCTAGTGATCATTTACGTCGCTAATGAACTTCCTTTTCATGTTACTTAAATAAAAATGTTTTACTGCTTCCCAGTGGATCTTTTTTCATAGAATAACGGTGACAATCGAGCACACAGACTACCTGATGGTAACTAAATAATATGGCACATAGACATCTACGTGTATATTTGATAAAGAGCTAAGATGTAGATACGTTGTCATTCCTAAAAACTAAGATGAAATACCCCGTCTCTAGTAAAAAAGGTATGTGGACCTGTACATTCACGGCTCACTATACGAAATACGGTAGAATTAAGCTTTCATTTTGTGACAGCGTGGTCCTTCCCTGGCCGACCCGACCAATTCGTAGTACAACCATAATATAGACGAAGCGTTTGGTATCTATTACTTTAGAGGTAAACAAAACCTAAATGTGTATAACTACAACGCTATAACCTACGGGATGAAATGGGGTTGAAGGATTAGCGCGCGCCCATAGACATCTACGCTTATCCTCTATTAAGAATCAAAATGCAGATGCGTTGCCACCCGTGAGGACTAAGATGGAATGCCTCATTTCCAGTAAAAAGGTTCTCTGGCTCTCTCCACTCACCATATCAAATACAGCAGCATCAAGTTGCTTTTTTAGGTTGGTATTCTGTAAGACCGATTCCGTATGACCCATTCGTACTGAACCATAGAACAGTTGCAGCATGGCTCTACCACGTGGTAAAATTTGTTGATAGACTCCTGAGGTTAAAATAATTAAGTGTTGATCAGATAAATATATTTCATCAGTATTAATTGAAAAGTGTTTGTTTCGCTTAGAAAGCGCAAGTGTCTATCTATAACTGTATCATCATTTACCGCTAGGTGGAGCTGAAGTCAAGGACCAGCCTCCAACAAGTAAAAAATTAAGACATTGAAATCAACTTTCTTAAAGTTTATTACCACGGTATTTTATAAATATATTCATAATTACACATAAAGTAAAATAATAAATGCTCGGATACAAGCTCTTCATCCGTTTTAACATATACTTAAAATAATTAGCAAAAAATGATAACAGGAAGCAAAGCCGTTGTAAAACTGACAAGGTCATTCCCCTTTTTGTTCAGCATATGAATATTTTTTTTATATTTAAATCCAGTAAAGATAAACGACAGCCTTTAGTATAAGTCCTATTACTTCGTCTCTTAAGAGTGAATGCGGAACACGGAGTTAATGTGGGTCTCCATTCTATTGCAGAAAGTCAGAATGTATATATTATATTAGTAGCATAGTTGTAGCACGAACGGGTCGGCTCGACCGGGGAAGGACCACGCTCTCACAGAATACCAGCGTCAAATAGTAGCTTAATGCTGCTGTGTTTC
>DWHP01001150.1:0-16854 GCA_018247895.1 Parnassius honrathi
ATATATATATATGTATACATATGTATATATATGAGTATATGTATTGCTTGCACTTCCGCAAAGTAGATAGGCATATTTGGACCCGGTAGGTGGCGCTGTTGTAGAATCCAGATATCACCCGTGCGATGCCGGGGCAGATCGTTGGTATTGATATAATACACAATGGCTGCACTGCTAACTCTCAACGTATCACCGTGTAGTACCGAATACCGACTTCCTTACAGAATAACAGAATCAAGTAGATATCAACAGATACAGAGATATTGCAATATGTTCAATATCAGCTATTCAAATTCAATACATAAAAACTATTTGATATGGGATAAGAGTGGTATTATCTATACTTATAACTACGAATACTCAGTGATATCAATAATGTTATTCGAAAAACCTATAATTGGTACATCTATAATGAAGCTATGGCTCAAGTGCCAGAAAGTAATAAAAACACGTTCACATTCACATTGTGCACATTCAACCTCCAACATATTAGTTTTACCCGTCACTCCTCAGATTGGGATGCAATAGATTTATAGAGACTGTGCTAACGCCATATAGATTTCCTTAAGTATATTCCTTTGGGAGTACTGGTCACCCAATCGCTCTCCCTGAACCACATATCTCGGGGCCTTAAGTATCCAGATGAGTTTCCTAACCACGTCAACAAACAAAGTTTTAGTAACAACTTATTCCAAATGACCGTCGCCAGGATTACCGTTGGTCAACCATGACTCCCAGGTACTATGTTTTGTCAGTTTTTTTAATAGCCGGACAAACACAGTTAGCCAATCCCTGATAGAAATCGCAGGTGTGTCTTCTGATTTTAAAAACAGGATGACATTGTGATTGGTCAAAGATAATGCAACAAATAAAGCTCATCTTTTCTGTATATAATGTAAGATTATTCTTTAAGGAGAAATATTAAAAATACTACCTCAAATGACTTCGCAAGTTCCTCCGTTATGCCGAAAATATTGCTGCATTAATTTTGAAATAAATAAATCGTAAAGTTGAGGATTAATGTTAAGTACTATGTTAGACGAAAACACGATTCCGTAAAATTTTCTCGATAGAAAGAAAACAAAGTTACCTCCAAACTGAATAATAAACCGCTTTAAATTAGATCATGAAACTTTGCGTACTAACTGAACTAACTATAAAGCAGGGCTTCTTTTTTATTTTTTTTAAAGTACCATTACTTTCACTATAAAAAGAAATTACCTAAACTATCGGCGTCTTGAAGCTTGTTTTCTGCCGTCCAGTTAGTTTCTCTTCCGCTTTTGAACGGGGAAGTTGTGTCACTTACGATCAGAATACACATTACGCAACAGGACGACGTAAAATTAAAATGGGAAATAACCTTAATAAAAATAAGAAGCGACTGGGTTGGCGTAAAGAAACAGGCATGAATACGATAAACCTAATGAAATAAGTATCTAACGACCTATCTACTTACAGTATTAATGATGACAAATATGTCGGTACATAGCATACGACGCGCGGGGAAGTGGCGAAATTAGAATTTGAGCTGTGTTACTATAACTCCTTAATGATAACTACGCCTGAACGGGGTGGTGCACCCAATTAGGTACTAAAAACTAAACGTTCAAAAATAACTCACGTATAGAAATATCTTGTTTCACTTAAGGCCTTTGCACACAAAGGTGTGTGCGCTTAACTCTAAACGCTTAGCAAAGGGCACATTTATACAAAAGTTGTTCACAGCGATATCTTTGATATCACTGCGAACAACTTTTATCCGTTTACTTTATGTTCTGACGGTACTCAATACTGATTTTTTTCAATCCAGTTCACACACACTAAAACAATGTGCAAGTGTACTACAAGTGAAATGAATCTGCCATCTAGAGGTATCTTAGAGATTTCTAAAGTAAATCTACAACAATGTCAAGGACATCTATAGGATCCATTATAAGTCCGCTAAAAATATATGTTCCCCCATAGATTGGCCATAGAGGAGAGGATTTTTTCATAGTTGCAGTACGTTCCTGTGCAACCGCAGTATTTTTTTTTTAATAATTTTAAGTTATTGTTAATATAGACCGTAGATACGTCATTGAGCACAAAACATGAACAAAATTTAAGAGAATAAAGAAAAGTACTCTAAAATTTATTCTGAATTTTCTTCACGCTGTGGCCTGTTAACCTTCATTCTAAAAATATTTAATATACACATCGGGCTACTTTCGAGTTTTAGCGCCCTTTTAGAAGTTAAACTGCATGAATAATCGGGAAGATGGGGAAAAAGGGCCGCCCGTTTATAATGCTAAAGGCGTCCCGGGCGGTGGCTGAAGGGCGTGGCCTTGGCCGGCTGACTTTAAAAGGGAAATTAGTGAGGGATAAATAATTATGGCACACTTAAAACTGGAGTTTTCTCACCATAATGGTAACGACGTTATTATAACTATATGTGTTTTTATTTTTAAGATTGAATACTGGTGTGTAGTTTTTATTTATTTTTAACTTTATCGTTTAACTGCTACTTGTCTACAATTCCACCACTTCTGGACATAGGCTTCTCCCAGGGTTTTCTTATAGAATAAGGATGATAAACGAGCACACAGTACAACTGACGGTAGGTGGATGCTGTCGCCCGTAGACATCTACATCTATCCTCGACTAAAAATCAAAATGCAGATGCGTTGTCACCCCTTAGGACTAAGATGGAATGTCTCATTTCCAGTAAAAAGGTCTTTGGTTCTCTAAACTCAGTATATGAAACACAGCACCATAAAGGTGATACCATTCTGTAAGAGCGTGGTTGTTACTAAACTTAGTATGGCTGCAGTGTTGCTCTACGACCTTCGGTTCGTCGAAAAAACCTCTCAAGGCGCATCTGGAATAACCAACTTCACATTTATATCCGAATAGATGAGGTGAATCTTCTTCTCATTTAGTCAGGGAGGCGTCCCACATCACGTTTGCCTAAACGCGATCTCCACTATGGGTTTCGTGTCCTAGGTTGTCACTTGTTTTTCGTCATATACAGTTATTTTTCAATAACCAGCCAAGTTTCTGAATGAGGTATTATTTATTACTTATTATAAAATATGACTTTATACCGGTCAGAGTTAAGTGGACATTAGGTTTGAATGTTGCTAAAATTTTATTACATACATAAATATGGTCATTGCTTTACAACGGGGACAATATGTATACAAGGCTGTTTTGCAGAGGTTCAGAATAAGTAATATAGGCAGATAGTGAAGAAAAACTAATTAAAAAAATCTCAAACATTTTGTTCTTTTTATCTTTTAAATTCAAAATACGTGGTAATGTAATATTTTAACTGATTTTGCTGCGCATGCACACATTTGTAAGGTTCGATCGGTAGGCAAAAACGTTGTAGCTGTTGAATGCTTATGAAATAAACGGCCTCGTAATCCCGCGCGTTACTTATATTAGAGACTTAGGCGTTGAGATGGTCCCGGAACTTAATTTTCGTAAGCACGTAAGTAAATAAGCTCGAATCTCGGCTTTATATAAAGGCAGTGCAGGGATTTTCAGAATTTATTTACTATTAGAATTTTATATAATGCTCTCGTAAGAAGTCAACTTGAAACGAACGCAAGTATTTAGAATCAACATGAAAGCAAGTATAGTGTCATGGTCGAAAAAATTCAAAATAAATTCACACGATTTTTATACTTTAAGCAGTACGGAATCTATCCTTGTTTTCCATTGATGTATCCGAGTCTGTTTGTACTGGGGATGGTTGGTTACAGCCGCCTGAGTGTGAAGAGAGACATCACGCTTATTAAATATGTATGGAAAGTATTACGTGGATGGGATATATCACCCAGATGTGCTCACTGCTTTAAAGCTGGTGCCTAATAATTTCGTGTGTTCTCGTCGTCGTCACCCATTACTCCTTGTGCCCGCTGCCAGGACGAAGTTGCTTCAAAACGCACCATTGTCACGTGCTATACACTATGTTAATATCATCTCACAGGATATTGACATATTTGCATGTAGTTAGACGAAATTCATAATTGCTTGCAGCATACAAATGCGTTGAAAATTGTAATGTTGTTAATTAGTATTTTATTTTACCATCAGTTTGATAGATTTCGTACTAGATATCATTATTTATTAGTAAGTACTTTTCTTATATTTAGGTTAGTTATAGCATCACATTGGTTTAACAATTGTAATGATGTTATAATCGTGTAATAAATAAATAAACATGAAGTTAAAAGGCAAAATAAAGCTAGAAACATTACGAAATCAAACTGAAATAAACAATAACACTGTATAAGATAACTAAAATGGAAGTGGG
Organism: Parnassius honrathi; assembly: GCA_018247895.1. NCBI lineage: Eukaryota > Metazoa > Arthropoda > Insecta > Lepidoptera > Papilionidae > Parnassius > Parnassius honrathi. The sequence continues at coordinate 4,301 of DWHP01001150.1, forward strand.
CAAGTCATATGATGAGGAGTGATAAAGAAAAATGGGCTGAAAATGTTACTGAGTGGTGTCCAAGACAAAACAAACGCAAAAAGGAGGATGATATTCGGAAAATTGTTGCAGTTACTTGGAAAAGGATTACCCAGGATCGGAAAGCGTGGCAAGCTCTAGGACAGGCCTTTGCGGAAACTCAAGACAATCATAAAACTGGTGTACAATAATTAATCTATATATTTAAGTTACTTCATACAAAACTCTTATTACTTATACGCATGTTTTGTAAGATTGTTATATAAAGGCCATTATTATTATACTTAAATGCACCAGTCATACTTTATTTATATTTGTTATAACCCCTTTAGGTAAAAAAAAATAGCAATTATGTGTACCACTCCAATTTCCGATTGATTTAATTCTAATGAATACCAATGAGAGCCCTATTTCCAGCTGTGGACTGCCGCCAGCTGATTCTGATAATTTCACATTGAAACATTTTCATCTCCAAACACTTGCATTTTGATGTCAACAAATATAATTTTTTTTTATTTCTGTTTACAGTGGACTGCTAACAGCAATGCGGAGACAAATGAGTTAGAAACCGCTGGTGGAAGTAAAGAAGCTGCCATATTCCTAGCTGGAGCATCAACTACAGCACCAGTAGCGGAACCGGAACCTGCCACAGAGATTCCCCCTCGCAATGATCACAAATCGGAGGCGAGCAGCGGAGAGGAGAGTTCTACTCACACTCCACCGACTCGCCGCCGTGCCTCTGCCGATGCCGCTTCAGCTTCTGTGACGCCTGATCGCAAGAAACGCCGTCTAACGCGGCCTAGGAAACTTTGAGAACATTCTAAGAGGTAAATAGCATGCACTATGTTGCTATGTCCTCATTGCAGAGACATCACAGCATTTACTATCACCCCAGACTTCTGAAGGGGTCATGACTACAGCTTGTTACAAAGCCACTTACGATTCAACTCTAAAGTTTCAGTGGTTGTCACTACTTTCTGCATTATGCTAGAACAACGAATATAACTTTTAAAGTTGTTACTTTTAAAAGCCTTAAATGACTTCCGACAACTAATTGTGATCTAAAATTTATATACAAAGTTCAGTAATTTGCAATTTCCTTGAAAAATTTGTAAATTTTCTTCAAATTAAGATTATACTGTTTTCAGCATTACATCAATCTGAAATGGACTCAAATTACTATTTTCTTCTTATATCTTATTACTTTTTGGTTGTAACCTGATCTTGAAAAAGGAGCTATAATTTATCACTGTGAAATGTCCTCTTCCTTTTGCTGTATATATTTAATAATGAATCCTTAATTTAAAACCACGAGGTTATTATGTAGACAAGCAATAAATATGGCATTTTTACAGTTTCTTTTATTATATCTATAAAGATTTCCTATATGATAAAATTGCCAATTATTGCATTTAGAAATTCATTTTGTAAGTAAATAATAATATTTTTGCAGTCAGTATGCAGGATATTTTTTCTATTTTCGTGTACTAAATTTCCACCATTATTCACTATGAGGGGGCGTTCAAGTATTACGTAACGCAATTTGGGGGGAGGGGGTCTTGTAAAATGTTACGATGCGTTACAGGGGCGGAAGTTAGGTTCGAACAACGCGTTACGCAACATTGTTTTTTAAATTTAAATAAAAAGGCACACGCACGCACGCGCGCACGCACGCACGCACGCACACACACACACACACACACACACACACACACACACACACACACACACACACACACACACACACACACACACACACGAAGGGACGTCCGGAGTGAAACCAATAACTTCAAGAGAAAGTTGGCAAGCCATTGGCAACTCTTTCCGTCTATGTTTTACGGGGAATCCCTCCACTGTATTGTACGTCATTTTTATTTTGTTTTCGTCGTCAGTATTCATTAGTGTTAACGCAGAAGCACATTGCTGTAGTGTGTTGTTAAAGTGAGTTCATACTGTAATGTCTCCAAAAGAGTTATTCTTCGCCTATAAAGACTCATTCTGACTTGCCAGCGCAACTATGCCAAAAAAAAGCCAACGAAATTTTGAAGACGGCTAAAGAAAAACTAAAAAAAATAAAGAATAGTTTATAGAACATAAATAATTTTATACGAAAGTTCAAAGTGAAGACCACGAAGACGAAAGCAACAATGCTTAGTTATTTTATACATCTAAGTTTACTGCTCAAATGTAATAATATCACATATTCGAGTAAGGTAGGTATGTTATATATAAACCATTATTTATTATTACCGCGATCGCGATTAAAACTTCTAATGGTCTTCTTCAAACTAAAAATGGTCACTTAGGTCTTACGTAACGTTTAGGAAGGGGGTACAGAAAAACGTTATGGCGGGTCAGAAATCTACAAAAATTGCGTTACGTAATACTTGAACGGTCCCCGATTTACACTGTTTATTTATTATGTTATGTGATCATTTTATTTCTCTTCTCTTTAGTAAGAATACTAAACAAAAGAAAAACATACAAGTTATGATGTTACAAATTTAAAATGAGGCAAAACGTTGTTTCATCATTAATTAATTAAGATACATACATAGATATGTATATTATGATTTCAATCTTTAGAGGACATTTCGGAGAAATGAACATTACAACGATACATACATAGATATGTATATTATGATTTCACTCTTTAGAGGACATTTCGGAGAAATGAACATTATGATAGTGTACATTTTTATTTTTGCTGAATTTAATTAATGTTGCTTTGCAACTAGATATTTTATTTGTATCTAATAATATCGAATAATCGTAATACGCTTCACGTTTTTAGTACTACAACTGTGAAATATTTGTGCGTTAGATTCAATAAAATAGTTGTAATAGAAACTAAATACATAAAAGTTTAATTTACGGTTATAGTAGCTAATTGATTATATGTTATAATATAAACTTTATATTTTTTCTAAAATATCTTTTAGTTAATTGAAAAATAATGTGGAACAGTTGTTTTGTGTTTTAGTGCCTCCCTAAATAATTAATCAAGTTTTTTTTCTAAAGGATCTGTTAGTTTTCAGAGTAGGTATTTATTTATTGAATTATTTATTATCCTGCATATTCCAATTATTTGTAAATTATTTATTTATTTCGTAAAACAATATTTAATATTTTATGTTGCATGAAAACAAATAGTACATATCAAACCAATATGCAGTTTTCTAGAATGACCTTTATAGTAAATATATAATGTTAGACAGGCAAGACGAAAGCTAGCCTAGGGCTATTCAGGCGTTATGTCGGAATTCAAATTAAGAAACCCCCAACTTGCCAAATGTCAGGGGTTAGTTGCTGACTGCCCCAACTTGGTCAACCAAATAGTCCCCTAGCTACAACTTCATCAACAAATGTTGGCATAATTGTTGTAAAAAATAAACAAATGAAGAAGGCAAATCCTACAGCTTCAATATTGCTAGTTTAGTGGGGACACCTTCGATCAACAATACCAACTAGATGTCGGGTCGCCGCAACAAAACCGTCTCGATAAATAAGAGCTCATATGAGACGTGAGCTCATATGAGACGTGAGCTCGTATGAGACGTGAGCTCGTATGAGACGTGAGCTCGTATGAGACGTGAGCTCGTATGAGACGTGAGCTCATATTTCGTTTCGCAAGGCAATAACGTGGAAAAGTACTTTATTTGTTATACCTTAAGGTTGATTTAAGGCTAAATGTTATTTTAACCTATGTCTTTTCATTTCCAAGTGACAGGGCGTTGCTTTGTTCTTTTTTGTGACTAATAATCGTAAGATTTGCGACTTTGTTACTAGATGCGATGGTTGTAATTAGCTTGAACTTAAAACTATTTTATTTTTTGTCTTATTTCTTAAGTAAACAAATGTAGCTGTTTAAGTATATATTCACGCGGACAGTGTTTACCTATGATTTTGTATGTGACCCATTATCTAGTTGGTATTGTTGATCGAAGGGGGACACATAATTGCTGTTATTCTGCAACAAATGTTATTCATGCTGAAGCTAAATGATTGTTATGAATATAATCCATTATTTCGTAAACTTTGTAAAACATAATAATATGTAAGCACTCTAATTTCACGCGCTTGTCAAATAATTTTCAATACTATTGTAAGAATTATAGAGGAATATGATCAGGAAAGTATAGTTTTAATTATTTACATTTAATTGTTTTAACTGTCAATGTTATACATAATTTTCATGGACAACCTGAGTTGACATCATGGTACATTAATTGATAACGGTGTATGAAATATTTATTCAAGTAATACTTCAGTGATTGTTTGTGAAAGTAATTAAATATTGACTGCTAACTGCTTCTGATTTCGGGGGCACCGTTCTGTGAATTTCACTGTTAGTTGAGTTGCTAATTATTATAAAGAAATTCAATCTTATGAGAAAATTTAGGTCAAAGTTCACAGTTAACATTCTTCTGGAAATATTTAAATGTAAGTAGCATTCATTTTATTTTATACCCACGAAAATTTAAAAAAAACACGATAATATATGTGATGTTTATTTATGGAAAGATTATTATTTGTGCTTGATACATAATGAATGTAAAAACACCAAAATAAAAGTACAATTCTTTAAGCTTATCTTTGTGTTATATTAATTTTTATAAATTCTCATACTCAACTTATGAAAATTTAAATGAATAAGTTATCAAATATTTTGTTGGCATCATCAAAAATACTTTGTAACAAAATAAAAAGAAAAAAGTCCAATTCAAAGTAAACATTACAAAGTTTATTCTTGGAAGCCAACTGTTGTACTTTAATTTGTGGTGTGTTTTATATTGTTTATTGATTTAGATGCTATTCAGAATTGTCCAGGGCAGTATTTAAATACCAAATGGCTTGTTAGAGTTCTATAAAGTTTGTAAGTTAAGAGAATATTCATTGCGGGTGTTGTAATTGTGTGGTGAGGCAAAATAAAAAATATGTTTATAACTTGTACAGTGATACAACTTTAATTTCATTGCGAGAATGAAGTTCAATACTTAAGATTTCTTAAATTCTTGGTATCTTTTAATTGGTTGTTTAAATCAATTGTTAAGTGTAGTTTATAATGTTTTTAATAATTATTAATATGCTATTGTTTAGAAAACGGCCTAATAATTTTCGTGTGCTCAAAGTACATATTCTCTTAAATGATGGCATCATATTTTTATATTGGTAATTCACATACAACTATTGTAAATGGATGATTAAGAGCATATCTCATAGAAAGCACTTGACCACATTCTTTATTTACTTCTGGAATTTAATATAAATAAAATGTTTAGAACGATGAGAGTGATACTGGACAAAATTCATGGCTGCAGTTAAGTTATTTTTAATTTTTCTAAATAACATTCTTAATATTCAGTAAATTTTACGGCCCCTATTAATTTTATTATAATTAAATGTAGTGACAGTTGTGAATAGAGAGGTGAAGGGATTGGAGTTGTTTTTATTTGTAAATATTTTAAAAGAAAATCGCAGGTGTAATGTACAAATGAATATATAATGTTTACGATTACATATATTATAAACAAACAGTGTAAAGTAAATATTTTGTGACATGGTGTACAGTTAAACAACATTAGTCACTGCAAATGCTATTTTCCATACATACCTTACATAAAATAAATTTTGTACTTGGCAGGGCTTCACACAATTCTTGCATCATGTCACTAAACAATATAATAACATATCAAACATTTGCCGAGTCATCAACCCTACAGGTTACCTTACCTAAAGCATGTCACATTTGTAGTTTGTATTAGAGATACGCACAATTTGTTGTATGTATTGAAGATTTAACATGGGATTGTTCATCCGCCTTATGTTTGTGAATCATTCACCTTTAATTGCCGTGCTTATTAAGTTTTATTTATTATATGACATTATTTAACATTTTGAGTACAGATCAAGACTATTTCACAATTTATTAATTCTTACATCAATATGTACAAAATTCACTCAAATTTGATTGGGTATTAATTGCAAATACTATTAAACTGACGAGAAACACTATAATATTATGGGATCACTTGTTTTGTAATGTGCTTAGACAGTTAAGAAGCCTTTAGTATTTCGAATTGAAATACACAAACACCCACCTATTACTAGAGATCGATTTATATCACAATCGAAATACAAAATTTTAGCTTAAATCGTAAACGAAATAAATTTTTAAATGGTTTATACATAACTTCCATTGCACCATTAATAATCTGTTGAAAAAGTAAGTTTTACGTGTTGGCTTTTGAGGCAAGGTGAAAGAAGGTGCAAGAACGATTATGCTTCACTAATTTGGACAATAAGGATAATTAGTTACCACTTGTCTGCCAGATCTGTCACAGAAAATGCGCATTTGGTACGTCGCGTTGCTACTTTGCGTAGACGCTCATGGCGCAAGCAAGGCGCACGTTTAATGACTTCGCCATGTTATATTTCTGTATATAGTAACAATTGTACATACTATGTATGCCGTGTGTAGGACTAGATTGTTTCACGTTGTTAGAGGTTTAAGACGTAAATGTAAAATGGATTAAAACGCCTGAGTCTGCAACAACAGCACCCGAGTATGTCTTACATTCTATATAATTTGTCTTCGATAGAACGCATAATTTGTTTTGATTTGATGCAATTGTCTTTATGGATTATCTTATAGTATATGACTATGATTGATATTTTCAATATATATTATACTGAGAAGTTCGGCAATAAAATAAAATTCAGTACAAAGTGCATCAATAGTCAATAAAACTACTTTACAGGTATATCTCCATTGTTTATTAAAGGTGAATGTTACAAATTTCTTGGGTTCATATCATTTAGCCACTTATAATTTCTCTGCTTTGTGTACATACGAGTTACTTAGTCTAAGTAGTTTTCGTAAATCATTACCAATACGTTTGGTTTTACAATTGGTTTTATTTCGTGGATAATATAATTAATTTTATAATTGTGAGATGCGTCATCTAAAAATATATTTTACGATGGTTTTACGTTTTTCTTCGTATTAGTTCATCTTTTCTCTTAACTGTAAGACGGCAATTCCTCTTGGGTACCTACCTATAGATTTAATAAGAGTTTTATTTCTATAACTTATTAAAATCGATAATGTACTGTAGATTGTAATAGAACTTGATGTTAATTAAGTTAGGAAACTCACTGTTTGAAGCAAATAACCTGTGCCTAAATATTTTTAGTACTTAAAGCTGCCCCACTATAAGTAACTCAATTTGTATTTATTTATTTTTAAATTGATCTAAAATTGTAAACTAAGCGCAATTTCGGAGTTCAAAATTATTTCGAGCCTATTATCATATTTTCTTGTATCAGTAGTGCAATAAGTGAATTATATCCATTGAATGGTGTTTGTTTTCGCAAGATTGTAATTTTTATTGTATAATTTGCTATAGGACTCTAAATTAAGGTAAAATAATTCTGTTAGAGAAACTAAAAAAATGTCCATAAATTACACAATGCTTAATGAAAATATTATGTTGTGCTTCAGTGAGTGTGTACAACCAGCAAGACTGTCAATTGCTGTAGATATCTCCTTTTATGGTAGTTATACGATATAGTATTTTTATTAGACAAAAATACAATAAATGTGTGAAGTCCAAATTTAAGTTTTTTATTTCGTACATTAAAATAAAACAGTTGATCATTGAAAAAATATATCGAAATATAGATTTTTTTTAACGATAAATTGGTTTTTATTATTCATCATGGAGTTTTGAAATGGTCTTTTTGCAAAATTAACTAACCACGTGACTACTAAGTCTATGGAGTCTGATTCTGATTCTGTTAATTAGGGTATTGGTTTCCAAAGTGGTCCAGGACCCCCAGGGGTCCATAGAAGTCCACGCGGGGGTCCACGTAGACGTTAAAAGAAAACGGGTTCACAAGTCGTATTCAAGACTCAGTTTAAACAACGAATTGAATAAAACAATAAATAATAGTACAAGTGTACATCACAAGTCGAAACTTGTAAAGTGCCGCCCGTGCGACCGCTCGTCCAGGATGCTTGTTTGGACCTGCAAAGGGATGAAATGAGTCTTGCGTGCTTGCATTCTATATTAGTATAAATACGAAAGCCAAGAACAAATCGTTACTTTTAAAAAGCCCGCAGGCTGAGTCATATGAAGCTGTGAGAACTGTGTGTGTGTGTGTGTGTGTGAGAGAGTTTATTTCAATAATTCTATTCTGTTGTGTAATAGCCAAATTCTGGTAAAATTGCCTCAAAAACAAACATTTTTTACAGGTCACAACTGATACAGAAAATGGCTGAATCTAAGAAGAATTGTCGAGTACAGTATTGATTATTTGAAATTTGGTTTTCTTCCATCAACGGCAGACAAACGATTGCCCATGTGTCTTTTATGCAACGTAGTTCTGAGTAATGACTATGAAACCATCGAAGCTCGAAGACCATCTAAGAAGGTGTATACGTGATAGAGCCATGCTGCAGTTATATTAAAAGTATAGTTGTATCACGAATGGGTCGGCTCGACCGGGAAAGGACAACGCTCTCACAGAATACCAGCGTGAAATAGTTTAATGCTGCTGTGTTTCGTGGTGAGTGTAGAGAACCGGCGACCCTTTTTCTGGAAACGAGGCGTTCCATCTTAGTCCTCACGGGTGACAACGCATCTGCATTTTGATTTGTAATCGAAACACCATAGAAACCACTTACCATCAGGTGGAGTGTGTGCTGGTTTGTCACCCTATCCCATAAAAAAGGTGTCATCCTGAAAAAATAGGTAAAGATCTGAAATACTTTCAAACATTGAAGGAAAAATATGAAAATAGACCTACCGTAAATAGTATGTTTGCTTCAAAGTGTCAATGATGGCTTGCGGGCATACAATATTTTGTTGCTTATAGCGAAATCTGGAAAACCGCACACCATCGGAGAAGAGTTAATTTTACCCACTATTGAAGAGGTTTTAAAAACTTCTGCCCAAACCTTCATTTGACGTACTCAAAAGAATTCTTGTAAGTAACAACACTGTACAAAGACCTATTGATAAAATGAGTACTGATATAGAAAGCTTCTTGTGTAATTATCTGCAAACAACTCATTTTTCTATTCAATTGGACGAGTCTACTTTGCCCGGTAATGAAGCATTATTATTGGCATATGTTCGATTTGCTATGGACGAAGAAATCCATGAAGAGCTGTTATTCGCAAAAACTTTGAAGTCGGAAACTAAGAGCGAATCTATATTTAATGGCTTGAGTGATTTTTTTACAGAAAAATCTATAACATTTTCAAAAACATTATTTCGGTGGCTACAGATGGAGCTCCTGCCATGTTCAGGCGATATCGTGGGTTTATAAGGCATCTTAACAGAATAATACGTCGTCGTCGGCGTTATCCACCGACGACACCTTGTAGCGAAAAATTTGAGTTTTAGATTGCACTAATCGCTTCAATTTGTGATTAACGCAGATAATAAAATAAGAAGCAATGCTTTGAATACCCGTTTATTTGCACTATTGTGCGATGAAAGTGATGAAGACATCCAACGACTGCTCTTACGTACTGAAGTACGCTGGTTGTCGAAAGGTGCATGCTTATCGAGCTTTTACTCACTTTTCGAATCAGTGATAGAGTATCTGAAAACTAAAGCACTAGATTTAGAAGAAAATCTGATCAAATATGAAGCGGACATTGCGTACTTAACGGATTTATACATAAAATTCAATGACGTTAACTTGCAGTTACAGGGGGACAGCCTTATTTTAATAAAAACAAAGGGTGTAATTTCGGCTTTTTTGGTAAATTGATATTAATAAGGCAAAATATTAGTCTGCGCGAATTCTCCCAGTTTCCGCACTTGTCACAGATAAAATGTCTTGAAGAGGATATTCGAACATACGCTAAACATTTAAATACCCTGTATGATGACTTCAAACATAGATTTGAAGATGTTCTGATGATGGAAATACCACCATCGATAATAACCCCATTTTATGAATCGGTAGAGGCGAATGTGGTATTACAAGAGGAGCTTCTAGAGCTCAGCACCGACGAGGAATTGAAGGTGAAATTTAAAAAGGCTATCAAACATTTTGGCTGCGGGCAGAAATCCCCGAAAAATATCCTGGGCTGTGGGAATGGTGGTATGCTTGATCTCTCTCCAGTCGCGTAGGTTACCTTCCCGTTTAGGAATACTACATTTCAGGACTTTTGGGTTCTCTTCAGGTTTGCGGTCGGATTTTAGAATTTTATTCTATTTTGCAATCAAATGCAGTGGATAGTTTATGTAGGAGCAATAGGAAAGATGGAGTTGAGACGTGAATTTATCGTGTGAGTATAAAAAACCAATAATTGATTCATATATTTTTCCACAGCAGTTAGTTATTAGTTTGTAACAAAATTTCAGGACTTTTTTATGGAAATCAGGTAATTTGTCAGGACTTTTCAATTTTCCATCTGGCAACCCTAGTGCTGTTGGACTGTGAGAGTGAGGTAATAAAGAGAGCACGAGTGATTGCGCTTACACTGGGACACTAATTTACTTTCCTCCATGACTATAATACTGTCTTGCGCAGGTGACTAGTCTCCGTTAAGACGGGATCACGTGACCAAAATTCGGTCTGGAGGACACTATTATTGTTGCTAATAAATTGTTTTTAACGAAGACACCAATTACAATGCCATCTGATTTTTATAAGTTTCTTTGTATTTTTATTCCTATAGGTGTTTTGGTGTGAGCAATGAAGTATTGTCTATACTATTCTTATATAAATATCTACTAGCCAAGCAGGAAATCGTTTCAAATTAAAGAAAACTTCCGATTTGCGTTAAAGTTATTTATAAGTTATTTATGCGTGGTAGAGCGATGCTTTTTTATAGTATAAGCTGGCAAACAAGGACACAGTCTACCTAATAGTAAATGGTTGCTGCGGCCAATAGACATCTACATCTATCCTTGATAACGGATCAAAATGTAGATGCGTTTTCACCCGCGAGGACTAAGATGGAATGCCTTGTTTCCAGTAAAAAGGTTATACGGTACTCTACAATCACAGCACACAGCAGATCGCAGAAACACAGCAGCGTTAAGCTGCTATTTAACGCTGGTATTTTGTGAGACGTGGTCCTTCCCCGGTCGAGCCGACTCATTCCTGCTACGACATCAAGTGGACTGAGAGCTCGTTTGTCACCCTTATCCAATATAATAAAAAGTTTGCTTTTAAATACAGTAGCAGATCTTGCATACGTTTTTCTGCCATTTCGGTGGCAGGATGGATGGATAGGTACTACGAACGTTATATATTGTAAAAAATTATATTTACTCTGTTAAAAGTCCGTATCGAAGTCAGATTATTGTTTGACAATATACCAACATGGTTTATTTTTAATAAGTCATTTTTATCCATAAATATAGAATTGGTTAATAACTTCACTATAGCGTCAATAGAGACATATATTGTGTGAATTGACCCTGTCGGCCGAGCAGTTCAGAAGTTACAGCACTAACAGTGCGTCTGGGAGTGACTAACAATTATATAAGTATAATAAAGATTGTGAAGTGTACATTTATTACGAAATGTGTTATGTGATGACAATGGTGGTAGTATGGTTTATGGATTCTGTGGCCAATAGACACCAACATCTATCCTCGATTAAGAAACGAGATGCAGATGCGTCGTCGCCTCAGAGCCCTGAGTACGGTGGAATGTCTCGTTACAAGTAAAAAGGGCTCCGATTTACTTTAACTTACTAAGCTTACAGGTCACGGTACTAAATACTAAATACAGAATTATGTCATACTATTACGAGTACTTTACGTATACATTTGTACATTCTTGTTGCAGGCATAACGCGTTGCAGCGTAGCTCTATTTTTCATGAATCTCCTTTACAAGCGACCCGCTCCGGCTTCGCCTAGGTAGAGTCTAATAATGTCATCTAGATATTTCTTAAAATGGTTATTAATGACCATATTATTGATCTCCAACTTTTGTGGATAAAACATCACTTAGATCGCTCCTGGTATTGCTCTCTCTTTCTGTTCAGCAACAATTGGTTCAGCCATTCTGAGGATTGGGCCACACAGACAAAGACAGTCGGACAAACAGACGGAATTAAAAAAAATGGTTATTAATGTCTTAATGGCACGCAAATAAACCCCTGAGCTGAGATAAAAGGAACTTATTAATTGAAGGAAGTATTCGATGCTACTGACAGACACCATAATTGTATTTATATGTGTGTGCAGCAGCATTTAATGTAAATTATATATAAATTTATGTTCTACGGAGTTGAGACGAGTATCACTAATCTCTGACACAAATTACTCATTCGACAATATAATGAAGTTATCTTAATATGTTTTTTCAAAAAATTTAAGTTGATAGTGAATATATTTTTGTAACGATAAATAATTCTAGCGCAAATAATAACTTACAAAAAAAACTTCACAATGTAATGTACTCGTATAACTTATGATTCATCATCATCATCATCATTACAGCCCTTCACAAGTCCACTGCTGAACATAGGCCTCCCACAAGGTACGCCACAAAGCA
>DWHP01001151.1:0-16851 GCA_018247895.1 Parnassius honrathi
CAGAAGCTCCGCTGTAATTCCATCCTCGCCTGGGGCCCTGCCATTTTTAAGGTGCTGGAGAGCCATTCTAATCTCGCCCAGACTGACGTCCGGGATATCATCGGAATAGTGTCGGATAAGACTTGCTCTTGGATTGTTATTCACACTTGCGTGTGGCTCTAGAACCCATAGAACTCTGCCCATAGAATCTCTCAATCTCACTCAAAATCTCTGGTGTCCCGGAAGCGATGCAGCCACACTCAGTCTTAAGCTTTGACAGTATTGTTTTGTGCCATAATTAATGTCCAGTATATGATGGGTGATTATTAGTGCCATCTAGTATCAAGTAGCAGAAATGGGAGCGTTCCACACGGGCCATCTAGTGTAGAGTGGTGAGGGTTTTCTGGAGGATTCTTTGCTAGAACGTTCAATATTCTACTCGAACATTCTAGATGTTTTCGGTGGAAAAGGTCCTATATAAAGTCGGTATGGAGCGCTACCGGGACAGTATTGAATTGGCGACACAAGCGAAGACTTCGGAGCGAAAAAAAGTGAACTAAAATGTTAAGTGTGATTAATTATTAGTGTGTTTTAATTGGTGTTCGGTAATGAAAGCGTCAATTTTGGTAATTCAATCGGCAGTTTTATTGTCACGTACCCTAAGCTCGTAACAGTATTGATAAATATTTTGCGACCATAGTTTCTTATTATTTTGAGTTGTTATCGGGAATACTGAAACGGAATATGGGCATCACTCACTGCTGCTTCACTTCACGTCTATCGGCACGGCATATAAATTAACACCAAATAATATATAATACGTAACTTATCCAATAAATATTTTGAATTTGAATTTCTGAATAATGAGATAGTGGATATTTTTACACCGCCACTATATGGTTAATGTAACATAATTTAAATATTGGTAATAATAGTTACAAAAAGTTTTGAAAGTCATAATGTGTCATTGTAACTACATACCACATAGAACCGCGTATTTGCATATTCTCATATAATCATACAAGGTCTGGATGTATAATGTACAGTCCGTACGGATAAAGAGCGGGATTAAATGGCGGCTCATCGAGCAGGTACCGTCACTTTGCCATTCAAAGTACCAATAACGAAAACCCGCTAATAACGGTATATCGTTATAACGTTATACTATTCGGTGAATAGGAAATTTTCGATTAATGGGAAAACATTTGAAAAGAATGTAACTAGCGAACCGCTTTAAATTCGCCTGGGTGGGATCTATTAATGTGGCGTTATTTAGACTTAGGGTAATCATTAAAGATAATTTTTTTATCTTACCAATATTTCTAACTTAATAATATCTCTAGATCTAGATTCATTTGTACAAAAATATTAACAAACAAAATCAATAACAATTATGAAGAAAACTCAGAACGCGCTTTCTAAAATCTGGCCAGACGATTACGGCAGATGTCTATTGTCAACAACTGCAAACCATAAAGGAAGAACTAGCTGTTAAAAAAAAATTTGAACAACTTCTTACAGGGAAAAAAATTCAACCCCGATGCGATATATACACAGTATAGCGTTTCTGGCAACGGGTTGCCACGATACTAAATTTCTGGCATTAAAATTACGCTTTATACTTTGGCAAATTTAAGTTGCTATTTAATACACAGATATTTTATATATTTTACGGGGTAGAGCCACGCTGTAGCTATTATGGTTGTAACATGAATGGGTGGGCTCGACTAAGGAAGGACTACGCTTTCACAGAATACCAGCATAAAATACCAACTTAATGCTGCTGTGTTTTGTATGGTAAGTGTAGAGAACTGGACAGTCTATTAACTGCGAAGTCTATTAAACGAAGCAGTCCATTGTAGTCCTCAGGGGTGATTCTTAATCAAAGATAAATGTAAATGTCTATGAGCCACAGCATTCTTACCATCAGGTGAACCGTATGCCCCATGTTAAGCCTATAAAAAATACACCTTTGTTACCTATTACCTGTTAGAGTCATGATGATCCAAACTTTATAGTAGCCCGCCGTTCCTACCTATGTTCGGAGCATGCACTGAACAAATTTCAGCTTTCATAAAATAAGGAAAGTTTCATATTTACGTGCTCTTAGTCTACTGGTGCAGTAGCGCAATTTAATTTAGAATTTATACACTTAACTTTACTTTACTCTGCTTTACTTTTTATACTTTTGCCGTGTAGCGGCGTAGGATAATCCATTACTCTACATTTTTCCCGTAGGTGTTGTAAGAAGTGACTTTAGAAAAGACCAGGAAAATTTCAGATTCTAATATATTTTTTTAGTTTATTTTTATAGCGATGAGAAGCAGCGTTATAGTGAGAGGCTTACAGTAATGCAATCCCCAACTAATTGCCACGCGTGTTGATCAGAACAAATGCTCCCCAGAATTGGCAAGGCAATTGTTCAGCTATAGCCGTTTGCGAATTGTTCAATACCCGACATGACAAATTATGTTGAATGAATATAGGCAAGCAAATGCGTGCAAAAGATAATATTTTTGAATATTTTTCTCGCAATGTTTACTCGTAACATATCCACATACCTTCATTATTTTTATCAGGTTCCTCTGGGGTTACGATGACAGCATCATCGATACAGCCAAGCCAATTCTGAGTCTCCAAGGAAAACTGAAGTTTGAAAAATTCGGTCTCTTAGTTACTGTAAGTGGGTTCTGTTGTGAATCAATTTTTCAATTTAAAAACTCTAAAAACGATAACAATAGATAATACGTTTATTGCTTACATGTTTATTACACAAAATAATAATGTGGCTTTTAAATTACATTTTTTGGATTTATTTACAATTAGATCGTCCAATGCCTTACGTATTACTATTTTTTACTTCTGCAATAGATATTTTGTAACATTTTATAATGTCTTGTTGATTACCTATCCTAAACTAATTTAAAATAAATCCAAGAGTGATTTTTTTGTTTGTGGCAGGATTATCATTAATGATATTATTGTTCTTAATCTTCGCTAACTCAGCTCTATATGAATCCTGCACGTGGTAAAGCAACGCTGCTGCTATATTATGGTTTTAGCACGCATGAGTCGGCTCGACCGGGGATGGACCACACTCTCACAGAATACCTACGTAAAATAGCAGTGAGTGTAGAGAACCAGAGACCATTTTTACAGGAAACGAGGCATTCCATCGTAGTCATCAGAAGTGACAAGCATCTGTATTTAGATTCTTAATCGAAGATAAATGTAGTCTATGGACCACAGCGTGCACTTACCATCAGGTGGACTGTGAGCTCGTTTGTCACCTTTATACTATAAAAAAAATCCATCAGTCATTTGCCAAAACTACCTTATCTACTTATATGATATCAAACAATAAATGTTTATTCACTTTTTCCATAATTGTTGGCACATCTTTGTCTTAAGGCTGAAGAGCAATTTAAGAGCACCCTATTGCCTTGTGAACGAGGTACTAGCGAAATTATAGAAAAACAAATTGTAGCAGAACTGGGTTTCGATTCTAGTCAAAGCTTAATAGGTTTTGCAAAAAATAAATCTGATGCCTCTACCACCAAACTTGAAGTTCTTAATCATTTTTATTCCAAATATATATTATTTTCTCTTCAAGTGCTTATTTATTTTATAAAAATGTAAGTTAGTTTTAACTTTAAAAAATTGTTCCCTCGCGTATTGCACAAGTATTAAGATTTTAACAGTCATGGAATGGACTAAAATATAAAATAACTTTCAGAAAAATGGTACGGTATCAGACCGATTGACCATAAACACTGGGGAAATAGAGAAGAACAAAATGAACGTGATAGAAAAATTAGACGGCCAAACTCATCTTCCTTACTGGTCGAGCCCTGAATGCAACAGGTATGTTTTTTGATCTAAAATATACTCGTATACATAATATATTATATTAATAGTTTTGAACGCAAAATTTATTCTAATCTCGTCTCGTCTGGATGTTTAATGTACAGTCCGTGCGGATAAATAATGGGATTAGAAATGGCGGCTCATCCAGCACGTACCGTCAACATGCACAGTACCAATAACGAAAACCGCTAATAACGGTACATATATCGTTTTAACGTTATATTATTCGGTGAATTGAAAATTTTCTTTTTCGGTGAATTGAATGGGAAAGTATTTGAAACTTATACTGAATACTTGAATTGTATTCACAAGTAGGTATATTAATTTTAAAACAACATTTATAACTAGCGATCCGCTCTGGCTTCGCCTGGGTGGGATCTATAAATGTGGCGCTATTTATACTTAAGATAATCATTAAAGACCCTTTTTGTCTTATCTATATTTCTAATTTAATAAAACCGCTGGATCTAGATCCCATTTATACAAAAATACTAACAAACAGAATCAACAATATCAATAACTTACGTAGGTCAGTAACTCACAAAATAGCAAAACCGGACTGAATGTTTTTGTCGCTCTGAAGGATAGAAACCCATGTTTTTCTTCTTATTGATGTTAGTAACTTTTTGCCAGTATCAAAACTTTGAGGAACTGGTTAGAGCCCCATTTACTCTGCGTCCTGCATAATGTTAGTGTTGATATGTCGTTTGGAAATATTTGAATGCCTATGGTTTATAATTGAAAGTGTTTTTTATTAATTATAATATTATTCCATTACACATCTGCTTAGTGAAGATTTGGCGTACAACTCCATTGACGATATTATCTCAATGGATCTCTATTTACAATTTCAACTATGTATCTAAAGTTCGAAAGTTTATCGCAACTTGATAGGAGTGTAGGGACAAGCGCCGCGTAAAACGTAAAAGAAAATTTAATATAACAAAGTCAATACAACTTCTATGAACCAGAGCAACGTTTAGATTATAGTACATACGTTGACGAATAACATTTATATTACTCAATGAGAACTGAGACGATAGAATACCTAATTAGCGTTTACAATTGTTGTGCGAATTAATACATAAAAATTTAGGAATACCATCCGATATTTTTTTGGAAATATGTCAGTGATAAAAAGAAAGAAAGATGACGTACTGAAACGTACAGTTATAAGGTAATGAAGTGACGAATCAAGATGCGGCTGACGCCTTTGCTGAATATTTATGCTCAGTATTTCAGAACGGAAAGAAGCCCATAATAAATAATGTGGATGTCGAAAGTGCGGCTAATTTCCAAGTAAACGTGATGTTCAGCATGGTCAGTAAAGTAGATGATAGTGAGTTTAGATTGGCAATGAAACGCCTAAAGCCACGATCTGCTAGTGCCCTCGATCATTCCTTGAATAATCATTCTTTTATGTTCAAGAATTGTGTGTCAGCTCTCCGATCAACGCACTCATTTTTTATCAGTTCCTTGGACAGACTAAATATCGAGATCAACGAAAACTATCAAGGATGAAACCTGTTCTAAAGGGAAAATCTGGAAACGATGTTTCTGCTTTTAGACCTATTGCTATGTGTTCCACACGTGGACTATGTCTGTGCAGAGGACATCTAGACGCAACCAATTTCGATTTTAGGAAGACTTTTGACTTGACGAGTAATGACATACTGTTAAAGAAGCTGGCTTAGTTGCATTTTACTCCAAAGCTTCCTCAATTATTTGTTAACTATTTGGATAATCGTCGTCGATTCGTTAGAGCAGATGGTTTCAAATACGCTGATTATTTTACTAGAATTTTGCCCCTACGCTGTTTTTAATTTTTATAAAATTTCGATTTGCAGTGCTGCTGACGCACTTGCTCTCAACAGGACATAAATGCGGTACTCTTAATGACACAAAATGTTAATGTAATGTTGTCACTTTTGCATTAAAACAGAATTCTAATATTATTAGTTATAACTTACATGACACGGACTTTGGTAAGAGTATATGACATATGTGACTTAGGTTTAATATTACTTACTAAATTAGATTTTCACAATCATATGATAACCATTTACAAGCTAGCTACTAAGACATTGGGTTTTATTATGAGGACTGCCGCTGACTTTGTTGATATAAAGGTGGTCAAAACTTTGTACAATGCGCATGTTCAAAGTAAACTAGAGTATGCAGCTGCGTTTTGGAATCCTTACGAGTAAGAGTATACTCTTGTTAGAGAGGATACAACATAAATTTAATTCTTGGCTTTATAAGAAGAGTCATGGGTCTACCCTCATTTGTATCCTTCTTTATTTGTCTTTGGTATGGTTGATTTGAAACCCTAATATTTAGAAGGGTGATGTCAACTGTTAGGCACTATTTTTTTATAATTCACCACAAGGTGGATTGCTAATATGGTATGGAGAGAATCGGTTTGTTAGTGCCCAGGTACCTGCACAGAGATGATGAAGAAACGGTGGCTACATACCGTAGGCCACGTCGTCTAGTTAGACTAATTACACATCTAAACGTGCTGCCTTTGCACCAACAAATCCGGCATTAAATTTTTTAGGGGACGTATAATAAAACTGAAATATTTGTAGATAGTAGGACACGTCTGTTGACTCTTTTGAGTAAAATTATCGACGCCATGACAATTTATAATTCGACAATTTAATTTAATGTACTATGTACTATTACTTTACATTTAAGACATAATTTTGATAATGGGTAAATAAGGCTTGTAATTAGCTTATATTGACATGGTAAGTATTATCAATTCATATTACAATATATTTCATAGCCTGATAATATATTATGATTGAGACCTTTTTCCTTTTTTAAGTATTTTAAATTTTTTTAATTTCTTGACACGGGCCTCCACGGGCTTCGAGATTTTGGATTACTATTATTTTATTTATAATTATTAATTTTTAATCATTAATTTACGAATCAGAACTATTATTCCTGTTGTTATAAATGGATACACTTCTTTTTGCATGTAAAATTTACCCTTATGTGAGTATAGTAATTCGTGTAAGCTATAAGCGTTCGGAATAAAATAAATAAAATGCGGATGCGTTGTCATGCCTTAAGACTAAGACGAAAAGTTGTTTCCGATTCTTTCCATTTACCATACGAAACATAGCAGCGTAAAGTATTTATTATATAGGATAAGGGTGACAAACGTGCACACAGTCCACTTGATGGTTAGTGGTTGCTGTGGCCCGTAGACATCTACATCTAACCTCGGTTAAGGATAAAAATACAGATTTTTATATAGCATAGGGGGCAAATGACTATGCGGCTAACCTGGTGGTAAGTGAGTACCTCCATCCATGAACAACCGCGACACAAGAAGAATTGCAGATGCGTTGCCAGCCTTTTAAAATGGAATAAGCTCTTTTCTTGAAGGTTCCTAAATTGTACCGGTCCAAATAATCGCTGGTGCTAGTACTGGGGTGCCTCGGCCCAGAAATGAGAACAGTATTCCATGTGAGGCTGAACTTGCGCTTTGTAAAGTCGCAAGCGATGTGCCGGCATAAAATACTATCTCGCTCTGCTTAACACGCCACCCTTGTGAAACTGCACACTATTTGATACGTCAACGCCGAGGATTCCGATGCTCGCTGAGGTAGCAAAGAGTGCCTTGAAACTGAGGGGATACGACAAAGGGGTTTTTTTAGCGATAAACCTGTGTCTTCCGGGGATTGAACTGGACTAGATTTATTAGCCCCCAATCTAAGCCTTTGTTGAGCAAAGACTCGACCTCAGACGCAAGTTTGTCCCAGTACTCGGTGACATTTTCCCGAGAATATATTGGCACCACCAGTGTATAAGGCATCACCAGTGCTGCCGTCTGCATAGCAATGAATGTTACCAGTTTGCATCATATAATTGATATGCAGAAGTAACAGCGTTGGTGATAGCAAATAACCTTGTGGAATACCAGCATTAGTAGGCCTGTAATCAGAGCATGCACGGTCTACTACGACCTTGATGCTCCGATCAGTAAATAAACTGGTTATCCAATCGCACAATTTCTCGGCAAGCCCATAGAAAGGGAGCTTCAAAAGATCGTTTTGTGCCAGACCCGATCGAAGGCTCTCGCTATGTGCAAACCGACGGCCAATGCCTCCCCCTTGGACTCTACTGCCTCTGCCCATCTATGAAAATATGCGATGCTTTGTCACCCGTAAGGACTAAGATGGAATGCCTCGTTATCAGTAAAAAGGTCTCCATTTATCTACACTCACCATACGAAACACAGCGCCATTCAGCTGCTATTTTAGGCTAGTATTCTGTGAAATTAGTAGTATTTATCTCCCTTGGAGAAAGAGGGATTAATAATTAGAGGAATACTAAGAGAAGAAGTATCTACAGTAGCAAACTTTGACGGACTGGTGAAGAAAAATAAGATAAGAATTTTCTTTTACTAATTATGGGCTATTTAATGTACCTAAAACCGACTCGGGGCTTACGTTTGTGCCAAACGCCAAAAGGTTTTAATGTTAACACGTTTCAAATTATTCGTATTAAAGGTTTGTTTTATCATAGTCTCTTCGAGTGGGGCTTGCGTGTTCATCGATTGAGGCGAGCATGAATATATTATTCAAATGCCAATTCTAAACCTCTGAAGCCAACCTTAAGTCTTTGTTGTTTATATTGTTGTCCAAACTAGAACGAAATAAAGATACACCTAAAGCATTGTCAGTTTTCTATGATAAATAAAAATAAAATTAAAAAGTCGTTGAAGTTGGCAATTTACAACACAATCTATACAAATTAGAACCACCACGCCATAGTCACTAAGATCTTACCTGCTCTTATTCCAATTCATTTGGTGTTGGCATTGCATGTTTTTCTCTTATATACATCTTTTCTGCGGCCCCTCTCTACTCTTATTTATCCACTTTGATAGTTACTAAAACTAAATTTTAAAGAATCTTAGACGATTTTTATGTTACTATCAATATACGAAAGCTTACGCATAAACGTGCAAATTAATATTTTCTTTACTTCGATATCCATTTTGCAAAATTCGGGATAATAATGAGTAATACTCGCCAAGTTTAACCAGTATATCGAAATAACAGCAAGCGCTTTCGCTTCGAATGGTTTGCGATGGAATTTCGTTGACAGAATGAACAATGTTTCACAGTGTTCATTACTGAATGTTTCAACTTTTAGACAACATTTATTGACTGAAAATTTAAACTATAGGAGTGACCAGCAGCGCAATAGTTTAATTGTAGTGGGAATTATTGGCCGGTGGGAATTTCTACTCAGTTTATATTTTCTTATTATAATATTTTTTATTAGCTACTAAAAATAAAATAGTAGCCACCCACCCCAGCTTCGCCTATATAGAATATATTAGTGTGGCGTTATTTAGATTTGAGATAACCAAAGACCATCCATTTTATCAGTTTCATTTTTTGTAATCTTTAGTTTCTTCGATCCCTCTTTATCAGTTTGTAAGATTTCATCATAATCGGTACAGCTATTCCGAAGTCTAGCCCGGCTAGGCAGCGACAAACATTTTAATAATGGTTTTCACATCTAATGGCATGCAAATAAAATGCAGTTATTTCGATACATCGGGTTGTAACTGGGTTGTCGGGTTGAAACTGATACTTTTTACACAATATAACGAAACCAAACGTCAAAAGTCAAATAAAGACGAATCCCACCCGATTAACACAATCCGTATGTATTATTTTAGTTAGAATCGTCGTCAAAAAACCCAATTACTCTCTACAGAGAGTTCGTAGTTTAATCGTAGTTATAGTGCAGTAGCGTCTTCAATTTCTTTATATACTTCGACAATCTTAATCGTTTATGTACTACTTTACCTTGCAATAAGTCCTACGCTCGTCAGTGTTGGATGAAGTACAGTGGAGTTGAGTGAAGTGGAGTTTACCCGAAGAAAATATTAACGTTTATGTACCGGAAATTTTATACACTAAAATTTATTACAAAACTCTTAAATATATAAGAAAGCGTGTATGTAAACTAAATACACTCCAGAATCAATAGGAAGTGTCCTGACACCGCACGTGCTAGGAAACATAATTACTAACCGGGAATACGATGCGGAAACAATTTACGCTACCACCGAGTTCATTCCGTCACGTCAGAACGCTAAAGGCGGGTGAGGGAAACTCATTCATCTATGTGGGAAAATTGTTTATGTTTTTGGGTTCCAAACTAAAAGGGTGAAACGGGGCACTATTAACGTCCATCTACTCTGTTTGTCTGTCTTTTCGTCTGGTTATCCTCATGCCATGTATCTAGCTCGTAGACATACCTAAAATTTGTAAGTTTGGTTTTGATAGGGTACATGAAAATTGTCTTTCGCGGGGTATTCAAATACATGAAACAGGGCCAAAAAAGTTTTTTAAGAGTACTTTTTGAGTACAAATAAATTTAAAATTATGAGGGGCCGTATAAGTCTCAGCCATAGACTTCTTTTGCGGTGTCTACCTCAAAATAGGTAATTAACCAGTTAGGAATTTGAAATTACTGTATATTTTCTTTTATTTCAGTTTCGTTTCCCGAAACGTTTTAATAATGTTAAGAACTACAGCTGCATAATCTTACTTTTTACATTTCTTGGCGTGACTCAGAACGTACCCTTCAATAAGGACTTTTTCATACAAATAAGAGAACAACATCGTTTAGGAAAGTGTAATAGAAATTAATCTTTAAGAGTATTTACTATAGGTCATTACAGTATACATAGGTATGTATATGCAGGTGCATATCTCTACATGGTGACCATAACAGTACATTATAAAAAGGTCTTATCCTTATTACGTACCCCAACCTCAATATATAACTTAACTTAATATACAACTATATAAATAATAAAAAGCCTTAATTTTGAGGCTACATGACAATTTCAGTGTAATCATACCTGTTGTATATCTTTTTTTGATCACGACGTTATTGAACTTGTTCAAGTACCTAGTAACTTTAAACAACGAATTGTCATACCTCGTATGTACGAAAATTAGTAACGTTTTTTTTTCACTTTGTTGAAAACAATCGAAATCAATTATAATTGAAGTATAAAATATTTTCTTCTAAGTAATATCAGTTTAAATATAGGTGTACCACGAATTTATTTACGTATTTTATAAAATTTTGCGATACAAATTTTTTATTAGTTTAATGATTATTGAACCACATATTCAATTTTAAATTTTATAAAAAGTTGCTATACAAATAACTGTGCTGAATAAATCAGTAGTCTAAAATGGCAATGAACTAATAGAGAGCAGAGTTAAATGTTTTTGTTTGGCAAACTCAGCACGACGGCCCGCAACAGAATGTAGCAACGACCTGGTGAAATAATCTGAAGACAGTCAATGTATGTAGGTGGCACATGACCGTATTTTGTGGAATTCTTTTATCATTTAATCATCAATACAGACTATTACAAGTCCATTGCTGGACATAGGCCTCCCTCAAAAAATACACTCATAGCCCTGACTTCCTGTATCTCTTACCAGGTCATCACTCGATAAAGTGGTGGGTTAACCTACACTTCGCCTACTTGTACGACTCTACCACTCGAGAACTATTTTCTCTTTCGATTTTTAGTTCTACATGGGAGGACACTGTGACCAAAATCACTCATGAAGACGTCATCATCAATCGTCCTCGTGTTTTTTTTTATTTAAAATAACCAATGGAAAGTATCGGCAAATGGCACGATAAGTTGTACTCCGAACTACAGTACAAGTAAATATAAAATTTATAATATTATAATAGCTCCATCCACCTGTACCTGGTACAAATTGGGTGATTTTTGGGCACTAGCGTACAGCGCCACCAATTGGCTTAGAATGGCTATGAACCACTCGACAATACATATTTTAATATGTATATTGTTTGAAAATGGCCTTAATTGGTCAAGACATTCAGAATTTACACAGTCACCAATAGACACCAACGATTTTACACACACACACAAGCACACACACACGCGTGCTCGCACACACGCACGCACGCACGCACGCACGCACGTACGCACGCACACGCACGTGCACACGCGCACGCACACGCACACGCGCACACACACGCGCACGCACACGCACGCGCGCACGCGCATGCGCATGCACACGCACACGCACACCCACACGTGCACACACACACACACACACACACACACACGAACAGACCCATACACTCACGCACACACACACATACACACACACTCGACCCTCGACCCCAGGTCGACTCGACCTGGGGAACTCGAACCACGTTCTCACAGAATACGAGCTCGAAATAGCACCTTAATGCTGCTGTGTTGTGTATGGTGAGTGTAGAGAACGGGATACATTTTTACTGGAAACTAGGCATTCCATCTTAGTCCTCAGGTTAGACAACGCATCTCCATTTTAATTCCCAATCAAAGTTTGATGTACATATCTATGGGCAACAACATCCATAAAAATCTATATAAATATAGTAAAAGCAGAGAGGCCACGTAGCGGAGCCTTTTATTATTTGAGAATTTATATTACTGCATCCAGCAGCTGGATTGTTGGACGCCGGAGCCAGCAACTGCAATCCGTAGTTTCATTATGGAATCTCTGCTAATTACGCGTATTAATAGTCATTTTTAGTCCTTTTTATCGAGAAAATTATTAACATTCGCATTTTTGTCTTCTCAGACCTTTTATACGCGAATATTTTATTGCGATACAATCATTATCCATCACTTGCATGTTCCTTTGGTTTTTTTCCTATAAAATATTTGTTCAATAATAAGAGCGTTCTAAAATCACACTACCAAGTTATACCACTGTTAATACAACTCCAGAAAACCAATTTAACAAACATGAGACATAAAAGAAAAGAATAGACACTTCGCCACAGACTCTTATGAGTTGTTCATGAAATACAAATAATTTAAAATCGATCCAGTTTTAGAGGTGGGAAGGGATAATGATTTCATCGATTTTTCTTACATATAATCAACTCAGCTAATTAAGCATTATATAAAGATGTAAGAATAAATTAAGTGCTCAAAACTAATACATTTTGTTTCCTTTAGTAATGAAACTTAGGTCAAATAGAGCAATATATTTTAATGTTCATAATTAATCTTAGTGTTTTATACCATAAAGTAAAATGTTTATAACAAGTAAAAGTAAGAGATCAATTTTTTTAATTACCTTTGTTTAAATACATTCAGCAATACATTGTTGATAACAAGCTCACTTACTTCGACTACTATAATTATTTCTTTAGAAAAACAATACAATACCATCTACCATACATCATAGAAATATCAGTTACAACATTATGATTTCTTTATTTCGTGGCATTTAGTGGCAGCCCAAAAAAATCCACACCTCCATATTCATACCTTGGGTGTCACAAGTGGCAACAGAGGGATATTGAAACAGGAGATGGGCAGCAGCATTTTCCTGATAACAGCTCAAATACGAGTATATTTTAAAAAAACTGCGGTTACTAGCCAGCCTAACAAGCGTGGCAACTACGGCAAATATTCTACTTATGTATATATTATATGAGATAATTTATGGGTTTAGCAGTGGATTTTTGATAGGCTGTAATGAAAAGATAACTGTTTTCAATATAAAATACGCGTAACCGTGTTGTAAGCAGACGTCTACATAGATCAAACCTAGCTGTATCGATCGATTTGCCTTTGGTAATATTTACACCACGCTTGTTAGTTCAATTATATTAACCAGCCAGAATACGTTCGTGTACTGACGAATTCATTAGTAATGGATTTGCGGGCTCTACAAATTGATAAATAGGCTAGGGTAAGAAAACCCTTAGATTGATATTTTTAGTAAGGTGTTATTTGATATTTTACTACTAATCCAATTAACAGACTTTTTTTATAGAATGAGGTAACAAATGAGCACATAGTCCACGTGATGGTAAGTGGATGCTGTGGCCCATAAACATCTACATCTAACCTCGATTAAGAATCAAAATGCAGATACGTTGTCATCCCTGAGGACACCTATTCGCTACAATCACCATAAGAAACAAAGCAGAGCTTGATCCTTCCCTGGTCGTAACACCATAATATTGCTGCAGCATGCCTCTATATCACGTATGAATCAATGATATGTTGATTTTAATACATAACTTTTTTATGTGCATAGAATAATGCACTATACCCAGTTTTTTATATTTAATCTCATGACTCTGGAATATAATTAAATACAAGTTATATTTTAAAACAAGTTTCTATAACATAAGTTTCAAGGGCAGCATCTAGGTACATCACTAGGTCTGTTCCTTGTTACCATGTAATTGCAGATTATCATAGTAACCTAAGTATAATGCCAAAATTAAGCTCAATCAGTATCAGTAATTGCTTCAAAGATTGATAAAAGTTTTGAACTGAAAATACATAGTTCGAAGAAAGTAAGATAATGAAAAGCTTTTAAAAAGTCGAAGAAAACACTATCATGCGGGGTACTCATAACAAGAATCAATACACTTTAAGCTAAAAAAATATGCGTATTGAAAGCTGAAAACATAGACTGAAACGGTAGTGTCCATATATCCCGAGCACAGCAAATGTATCTTCTCGTGATTCTGCCCGAATCCTGTCAAATTTGAAGAAACTCACATTACTCTTACACTGCTACTAACTTCTTACTAATAAACTTTTGTTTTTATATCTTGAAGGTGAAATATAATTATTTGATCAAAGTAATTTACCTTAACTACCAAAACTAAACTTAACTATAGTTAATTAAAATGTCTTTCGGTCAAAACTATATAAAGTTAATGCCTTCTCTCCGTGTGTATACTATGTAGTCATGAATTGACGGACCAAATCACACATGTTTTAACCTTCCGGGCAAAAATAATATTTCTCTGGTATCCTAACCTATACTTGCTCCCACTAGGAACACTACACCTGATGTCATTGTGAATTTATATCCACTAGAATAAGGAAAATAATTATAATGCAAGCAAACACTAAGGGTGGGTAATAATATACAGCAGGGTAGGGTTGTACACAGAGGAGGCGTCAACTTCATATAATTTTGATCGAAGGTCACCTACAGGTAAGTTACTTTGATCAAATAATTATATTCGTTGGCGCCTCCTCTGTGTGTGAACGGTATGTAGATGTTTGAACATTATTTGATTGTATCACTTTAATTATTTACTGTTATAAGTTATCATAATAAACAATTAACAACAAAACAAACAATAAATTTAGACAGTATAATGTCCCATTATGAATCTATTGTTTATTTATTTTATACTGTTTCAAATGCCAAAAACCAGTAGGTTTTTTGTGCGTTAATATTTCAAATGCCAAAAACGAAAAGGTTTTATGTGCCTTCATGGACTTGGAAAGACCTATGATGACAGAGTGGACAGGAATGTGCTATGGCAAACACTGAACTCATTTGGGTTGAGCACTGGGTTGATACAGGAATTAAAGTCTTTTTATAGGGACTCTAGTGCCTGTATTAGGATCAACGGGGCCTACTCGGATTGGTTTGGCATCCATGAAGGTGTCAGACAGGGTTGTGTGGCTTCCCCGTGGCTGTTAAACCTATTTATGGACAGTTGTTTAGAAAATTTTAAGTTGAAGAATGCGGATTAAGAATGGGTGAGTTAACGGTCAAATGCCTTTTGTACACCGATGATGAAGTTATTCTTGCGTCGTCGGCGCCCGAGTTGCAAATGATGGTTACATTAATGAACAGGACGTTAAAATAAAGGGGTATGAAAGTAAACGCAAATAAGACTGAAGTTTTGGTTTTTGAAACACAAGAAAGTAAAACGATATGTGAAATAAGAATAGAAGAGGAGTTGATCGAGCAAGTATTAGAGTATATTTAGCAAGGATGGGAGATATGATAAGGATATAGAACAACGAGTAAACGCAGGAAATATAGTAAATGGAGCCGTACACTCTATTGTGTAAAATCAGAATGTGTCAAAAAAGGCACGTGTAGCAATTCACAACTCTGTGTTGGTCCATATTAGTAATACCCTTAACCGACGAGCTTGTATGCGTAGGTATAAGGATGTGGAGGAGGCGAAAGAGGTGTTTCATGATCATGCCAAATGGAAGTCTGTAGTCTCTGTCGACCCCATTGGGTGACAGGCGTGAGTGTTTATGTTTTTTTCCAAATGTAAACGCTAATATTACTCTTAATTAAATGGCCTATTATAAAAAATGGAAAAGTTTTAAATATAAGTTTGTTGTCTTTCTAACATTTTCAATATCTATACCACTTCTTCTAGGGCGAGTAGGATATGAATAACTTATACTATGTACCAGAAAAAATATTGTATTTTCTTGTTAAAATACTTTACCAAACTAGCTGTATGACTTATTGCAGGAATATTAAGTAGTTTTTAAAATAAACAACTAATTTACTAATTTTTTATACAGTTGTAGTAACTATACACGTGATATTGTAGGGTGACTGATACTAGTGGCAAAGTAAAAATTTTGTCAATATAAATAAAATCAGAACATCATCAATGTATTAGAAGTCAATTAAATACGCACTATTAAGGATGGCTCAAAAACTACTGGTCAGATCTTGATCAAATTTATATGTGACTACAGAAGAAGCACCAGTTTTCAAATAAAGATAAAATCAATTATTTCACTCAGAGAAATGTTATGAGGTAACACATAATAAAAACATGGAGCCGAATTGAATACCTCTTCCTTTTTGAAGTCGGTTAAAATACTTATATTTTTCGTATAGAATGTTATAATAAGCAAAGATTGAATTTTTGTTTGTCTATTTTTAGATGAAATTTATCTACTAGTCGTTCACTTCAAGAATGCCGTTACCTCCCGCCGCGCCCCTTCATTCCGCGCCTCAAGCGTCGCCCTATTAGTACCGATAGCAGCGCCTTCGTAATGTTTTACGTATTTTAAATATTTTAAATTTAAAATAAAACTATAAAAATTTGGTTATAATATTTTATAATTGTATCGGACACGTTCCTATTCACTGTTATTATTTC
>DWHP01001152.1:0-16847 GCA_018247895.1 Parnassius honrathi
TACATATTTATATATATATTTTAGATATACCTTACTATTTATTTTTATAATATTAAAGTGAAAAACGAGATAACATGTTAAGGCAAGGATTTCAGACGGTGAAAAGTATTTTAGCGCTCTCTTCTTCGCTGCATGTATATTTGTGCAGCACGAAGCAAGTCTGCGACGTTTGTTGGACAAAAAGTCCTTTTTTGCTTATTAAATTAAATGAAAGACCTGAACATAAATATAACCAATGAAAATTCTAATTTATTAATTTAACATGCCTTTAATATTATCGAAAAATATTATATGATTATCCCTTTAAAAACCGAAAACTTAAACGTTAAAGTTTTTCCCAGCAAATAAACTATATTTTCTTGATTAATATAAAGCGTTTTAAAAACCCATTCTATTATACATATGTACATAAACACTTACGCCTGTTATCCAGAGGGGTAGGCAGAGACTACAGTCTTCCATTTAACATGATCCTGACACACCTCTCTCGCGTCCTCCACATTCATATACCAACGCATACATGCTCGTCGGTTAAGTGTACTCTTAATTTCGCCCTTTTTTAATATATCACCAATTTGGTGTAAACTTTCGCCTAGGATGTTCCTTTACGACATTTCCATTCATTTCTGCAAAATGTATTTACTTTGTCACTATTTACTCATTTATTCTTTCTACATGACCAAACCACAGATGCATTCCTTTCTTAATCCTGGTCACAGCATCATCTTGCAAACCACACTCTTCTTTTATCAAACAATTTCTCACCCTATCACTCAGATTCAGCCCTAACAGACCCCTTAGCGACAGCACTTCTACTGCATTTATTCTACTCTCGTGCTTCTTCTGCTACACCCAGCTTTCACTACCATATGTTAAAGTAGGGACTAATACAGCATTGTGAAATGTCATATGTGCCTTTTTAGATACGTTTTGACTTTTACTTTTATTTTTCCCATTTACTTTATTTCCCGCGTTCACTCGTCGTTCCATATCCTTATCATATCTCTCATCCCTGCTGAATACACATCCCAAATATACAAACTCATTTACTTGCTCGACCATCTCCCTCTTTTTCATTCTTATTTTACATATCGTTTTACTCTCTTCTCTTTCATAACTTTCATCTTACTTGCATTCAATTTCATTCCCCTTTCGTTTAATGACCTGTTCATTAATGTAACCATTATTAGCAACTCGGTCGCCAACGACGCAAATATGACTTGATCATCGGCGTAAAAAAGGTATTTGACGGTTAACGTACCCATTCTTAACCCGCATTCTTCAACTTTCAAATTTTCCAACCAACTGTCCATAAATTGATTGAACAGCTTCGAGAAAGCCACAAAGCCCTGTCTGACCCCTTTATGGATGCTAAACTAGTCCGAATAGGCTCCGTTTATTCTACCACAAGCACTCGAGTCCCTATACAGAGACTAATGCCTGTATCAACCCAGCGCTCAACCCAAATGAGTTCAGCGTTTGTCATAACACATCCCTGTCTACTTTGTCATAAGCCTTTTCCAAGTCTATGAACACGCAAAAACTTTTTGATTTTTCGCTAGAAACTTCTCCGCGATCATGCACTTGGAAAAGACTTGATTTGTACACCCCATTCCCTTTCTAGATCCCGCTTGCACATCCCAAATTTTCCCATCAGTATCTTTCATAACTCTATCAATTAGTACCTTAGTATACAGTTTTCCCACAATACTAAGAAGGCTGATACCACAGTAGTTTTATAAGTCCTGCTGCGACCCTTTTCCCTTATACAGGGACTATCACGGCTTTGCATCAGTCTCCCGGTACCCTCTTTAGTTCCCAATTTAAATTAATCTAGGCCTACAACAGGCCTGCCACCACTTTTTCTCCAGCTCTTAGCATTTCGGGTGAAACTCTATCATATCCGGCTGCCTAACCTACTTTCATGCTTTTCATTGCTTTTATTATTTCATTTATACTCCTCTCCCTATCTCTTTCCTCTTCTTTCGGAATTTCAATTTTATTTAGTTCACACGTCTCCCCACTCATAAACACGCTTTCAAAATATTCCTTTCATCTCTTCAGGCCTGTTGGTCTAATGGTTAGTGACCCTGACTGCTATGCCGGAGGTCGTGGGTTCGATTTCCACCCAGGACAAATGTTTG
This sequence comes from Parnassius honrathi, assembly GCA_018247895.1. Lineage (NCBI taxonomy): Eukaryota > Metazoa > Arthropoda > Insecta > Lepidoptera > Papilionidae > Parnassius > Parnassius honrathi. Next base: position 2,145 of record DWHP01001152.1, read on the forward strand.
TGTAATGAGCACGATCATTTGTTCTGTGTCTGGGTATAATTTATCTATAATACTTATGTATTTAGAAATATATATGTATGTTTATCAGTTGTCTAGTACTCATAACACAAGCTCTGCTTAGCTTGGGACTAGATGGCGTTGTGTGATGGTTGTGGAATATTATTATTATTATAGACCCAACACTTCATCATTCAGAATAAAGCCATTCTTCTCTCGTATAGCATTCAATCTGGGCTGTTTTGAATGTTCCCTGGTAGTTTTTAGGAGTTTCCAGAACATTTTAATATTTACCTGGAAGTTATTCGATATTCTTCTATCATTCTTATTCGTTCTTTCTTGATTTTTCCTTTCCACTACTTCTTTTTCTCTCTTATTTACATGTCTAAAGACTGCCTTTTTTCTTTCAATATCACTATTCGACTTACCAGCCTTTGTTGCTAGTAAACCTAACCATGCTCTCTTCTTTGCTTCAACTTCCGTACGTACTTCAACATCCTACCATAACGTACTATTTTTCCTTTGATTCGTTCTCTTACTAACACCACATACTTTTGTAGCTGCATCCACTAAACCTTTCTTAGCATTATGTCACACGTTCTCCAAGTCTAACTCATTCATACACACTTCATACAGACCACTTATGTATTCTTTCACTCTACGTTTGTACTTGTCTTTCACATCTTCATCTCGTAACCCCTCTATTCTTCTACGCTGTAACGCAGTGATAGATACAGATTTCCGATGCCGCCAGCGTCAGGATAAACCATTATTTCGATATAAGACCGGGTAATTATCCGTCCGTACGTTAGACTCCCGGTAAACCCTTATATTTACCACTGCGCTTCACATTCTTTCATCCACAATTATGTATAATGCTTCTATCACCACCTCTTTCCCACGTTTTACGTGGTAAAGCCATGCTGCAGCTATATATTAACTGTATAGTTGTAGCACGAGTGGGTCGGCTCAATCGGGGAAGGACCACGCTCTCACAGAATACCAGCGTCAAATAGCAGCTTAATGCTGCTGTATTTCGTATGGAGAGTGTAGAGAACCGGAGACCCTTTTTACTAGAAAAGAGGCATTCCAACTTAGTCCTCAAGGCTGACAACGCATCTGCATTTTGATTCGCAAACGAGGATAGATTTAGATGTCTACGGGCCACAGCAACCACTTACCATCAGGTGGACTGTGTGCTCGCTTGTCGGCACTTTTCCTATAAAAAAATAAATAAAATAACCTTGTAAAAGAAAGGTAAGAACAAAATAGCAATCTTATTTCGTACCACGTAAAACATCATAAGCATAGAGAGTTCAACTGCAAGAATATTGTTCTTATTTTAAGATTCCCTCTAAGCTAGTTATAATTTAAATTATGCTAAGAATTATTAATTCTAAGCATAATAGAAATTATAACTGACTTGTTGTTACGTTTCGCGAATGAAGGCCGGCAGAGTTCTTATACCATACAGTATAGTCTGCGGTAAAAAATTTTTCAAACTGTAATTCATATTTTCAAAATATCTTTAATTCCTGACTTTCTACAGTAGTGTGACTGAAGACAGAGGTGTTCACGATTCATATCTATATTTTTACAGATTTTTAATTTGTAGACGCTACCAAAATTTTACAACAAAAGTTTGGGAGTTCACTATTGTTCTTCTTTTACTAGGGCTGTATTTGCATTGGCGTGCGAGTAGTGTTGTGACTTCAGTGTGGTGTGATGTGCAGGGCTACCTGTGCTCGGTGTGCAACGCGTGCGCGCACAAGGACTGCATCGCATTGTCGGGGCGCTGCGGCGGCGGCATGGCGCCCGCACCGCCGCTGCCGCCGCACACGCACCAGCCCGACCAGGCGCTGCACTATTACATGTGGTGAGCGATGCACCACACGCGCGCACACACACACACACGCACGCACGCACGCACACACACACATACATACATACCCACACAATTATTAGTATGACTAGAATTAACTGTAATATAAAGTTCAAAATGTATTATGTTGTGCAGGTACGTTGGCGAGATGGGCCGAGAGACGGCGACGGCGCGGCTGGAGCGGCGAGTGGATGGCACCTTCTTGCTGCGCATCCGCCCGCGTGCCGCGCTGCACTCGCCCACAGACACGCACTACGCGCTCTCGCTCAAGTAACTCACACACCACTGACACGCATTACGTGCTCTTGCTCAAGTAACTCACACGCAACAAACACGCACCACGCGCTCATCACTGAAGTAACTCACTCATCACCGACACGCACGCGCTCGCGCTCAAGTAACACCCGCTACCAGCACGCACCACGCGCTCTCGCTCAATTAACTCGCATGCCACCGACACGCACTACGCGCTCTCGTTCAACTAACTCACACGTCACCAACACGCACTACGTGCTCCCGCTCAAGTAACTCACCCGCCACCAGCACGCACCACGCGCTCTAGCTCAAGTAACTCAGACGCTACCGACACGCACTATGCGCTCTTGCTCAAATAACTCACACGCCACCGACACGCAGTACGCGCTCTAGCTCAAGTAACTCACAAGCTACTGACACACACTACATGCTCTCACTCAAATAATTCACACGCCACCGACACGCATTACGCGCTCTCGGTCAAGTAACTCACCTCACCGACACGCACTACGCGCTCTCGCTTAAGTAAGTCTCACACCACCGACATGCACTAGGCGCTCTCGCTCTAGTAACTCACACGCCACCAACACACATTACACGTTCTCGCTCAACTAACTCACACGCCACCGACACGTACTACGCGCTCTCGCTCAAGTAACTCATACGCAACCGACATGCACTTCGCATTTTTGCTTAACAAACTAACTCGCTCGCGCGCTTAAGTAACTCACACGCCATCGACACGAACTACGCGCTCGCGCACAAGTAACTCACAGCCATCGACACGCACTACGGGCTATCGCTCAAGTAACACACACCACCGACACGCACCCCGCGCTCTCATTCAAGTAACTCACACGCGACCGACGCGCACTACGCGCTCATCACTCAAGTAACTCACACATCACCGACACGCACTACGCGCTCTCGCTCAACTAACTCACACGCCACCGACACGTACTACGCGCTCTCACTCAAGTAACTCACACATCACTGACACGCACTATGCGCTTTCGCTCAAGAACTAACCCGCTACCGACATGCACTTCGCGTTTTTGCTTAAGAAACTAACTCGCCACCGACACGCACTACGCGCTCTCAGTCAAGTAACTCACCCCACCGACACGCACTACACGTAACTCACCCGCCCCTTACACCATCCTTGACCACCTTTCGATATTTTTACACTATCCCTACCTACATGAAAAAGGTGGAAAGCTTATCCAAACTGTTATACAAAAACTCGCAAATGCCCAGAGTGCAAAGATAAAGGTTCAGTCAGTCGCTTGAAATAGCTTCTTCCATGCATCCCTGACTCAAATGAATTACATTTATAATCACTGTGCAAATTGCTAGCAGTTTAAATCAGAGTGACGCATGCGCACAGGACGGACAACACGGTGAAGCATATGCGCGTGTGCCGCAAGCCCATCGACCAGGTGCCGCACTACTACCTGTCAGAGTCACGCTTCTTCCGCAGCGTCGTCGAGCTCGTCTCCTACTACGAGATGACCAGCCTCTCTGAAAACTTCGTCGGGTGAGTATTTATATTTTAAACTCAACGAAGTTTTAAATAATACTAATTTTTACGGATTTTATCACGTATATTTAACTTTTTTAAATACCCGACGTTTCGAGCGCTTTACAGCACCCATGGTCACGGGGGGGACTGAGATGTTCAACGTCCAGATGTCGTAGTAAACCGCGGTTACCACAGATTAAAATTTAACTTTTGTTCCGACTTATGGCATCATGAAGTCTTGCAGTTGTGTGTTTGGGTTGGGATTTAATTTTATTTATTGTAGGAGATATAGCACCCAGCCATCGTCTCTATTGAAATTAGATTTTTTTTTTGATTTCAATAGCCTCGCGAATCATCCTTGGAAGGAATCGGTATTTTTTAGCGAGGATTTGCGGTCTATCAAATCTGATGTATTGACGGGGGCGATCCTGTACGTGTTCTGATGCTGAAGTGAAGAATCGACGCTCCGGGAAGTCTGCAGTGTACGAAAGTAACATAAAAGATATATAAATGTAACAGAAAAGAGAGCCATTATCGCCAGCAAACCGTTACACAGTTTCGCGATGGTTATTATTACTGTAAATGTGTGTTTTTATATAAATAAAGGTATTAAAAAAACTATGGGGGAGGCCTATGTTCAGCAGTGGACTTTTATAGGTTGTAATTGGTGGGAGTAATGTGGGGCGTATGGGTGCGGCGTACTAAAACCCATCCCCCCCTTTCGACCCGTGAGTGCCGTAAGAGCGACTATAGAATGTGCCTGCTGGATCTCATGGCTTCCTTGATAGCTTTGGGAGTGTAGTACATACGTCAGACTTAAAGTACCCAGACTGTCAAATGTACGAAACATCAGTAATCGCCAGTCCCGCGCCATGCGGTACGGTAATTTATGCAAGCCCTCCCTACAACGGGACAGTCCATCAGTGTAAAGAGCTGATGAAGAATGAAGGATTAAGAATGTGGTGTGGAGCATGGTGAAGGCTAAACGAATCCTATATGTATAGGCCACAGTATCAACAAGAAACAGAAACAAACTTTTTATTCAATATAGATTATAAATAATAGTCCTCACGGATGGCAACGCATCTGCATTTTGATTCTTTATCAAGTGTAAATGTAGATGTCTATAGGTCACAGCATCCACTTACCATGACGTGGACTGAGTGTTCGTTCGTCGTCCTATTCTATAAAAAGAAATCTATCCGATATGCTATCATCGATACATCTTATAAAAGATTTAAAAAGCTAATTTTTCACAACACCGTCTCCATCATTTGTCCTTTGTTGACACCCCAATTTTGATTTCCAAGTCTTTATTTAAACATCAATCGCTTATATGGGGCAACATTAGTCAAACTGTCAAACGGGCACACGGAACTGTCAATGAAGCGTCCATAACTAGAAAAATTAACAGTAGCGGATTTAAAATAAAAAGTCAGTCAAGTGCGAATCGTAGTTAAAATGCAATGGTTCGAATTATTGCTTCACGGAATTATTAGTAACTCATATAACTATAACAGTAATTCATTATCACAGATATTATATTTTTTGAATATAACACTTAAATGTTAAATAAGTACTATAAAACACGCTCGTGCCACCCGCTTTTATTGTATAGCAGACTCAGTGAAGTGCGCTTGCACAAGGTCGGGCTGCCCCTGCCCCGCAAGGCCACAAGTACATGTACATTCGTTTCCTAACTGTAAGGTCTTTAAACTTTGGTAATAGTGATTTATTCTATAAATAATATTTGTTTAAATTGACACATTATGAAACTTGTGTCGATTTTAATAGTTTTTTTCCTCATAATAAAGAAAAAGTAAAAAGTTAATAAGCTATCAACCACCTAATGTTAATTATGGACCATACTCGTTCACAGTTGCATACAACTTCAAATAAAGTAAACCTCCCAGTCTGCAAGTCTATAATTATCTGGCTGTCTAGCATACATATTAAGTCCAAAAACTTCTTTACATGATATATAGTTAATTGCACAATCAATGATTCCCGAGTGGTAGACGCGTACCACTAAGTGAAGGCTTTCCACTAGACAGTGGTAGTAAGAGAGGCAGGAAGTCGATGGATACAGGTGGCTCAGGACCGTGCTTTGTAGCAGTTTTTGTGGAGGATCATTTTCAGTAGTGAACTTTTGATGGGCTGGTATGATGATGATTACGATGACACAATCTTGAATCAAGGAATTCTTCGGCGTATTTTTTTTAAATTGAAACCTACAATAATTTAAAGAATTCATAACCAATATGTAGCAAAGGTAAGGTAAATAGCTCATAACTGTCGAAAGGCTGGGCACAATCCGCTCACACAAAAAATACTTCTGCCACTAAAAAAAAATTACAGTGGTCACCAGTATGAGCGGTCCATAACTCATATTACGATGCGTGTTAGAGAGGACTGATACAGTAAATAGTTATAACGTCGACAATCTTTATAACTGTTTACATTCATACTGCCAGTATCAAGTATATAATAGTCTGTGATCAAACAGACGCACAGAGTAGAGATTGTCATCAAAGAAATTTATATGTTCTCGAAATATATTTTATTCCCAAACGTGCGTCTACAGCGAATTTTTCCTTGCCATGATTTTACGGCAGAATCACTCTGCAACTTCATTATTGCTGCAGCATAATGGTTCTCCCAGGGAAGGACCACCTTTCCCAAGAATACCCTACTACTGTTTTCATGTGGTGAGTGCAGAGATGGAGACGATTATAACAAATACTAATAAAGTATCTTAATCCTTAGGGCGATATTTGCATTTTTATTGGTGGTAATGATAGATTTAGATGTCTACGGGCGCGGTAGCCACTTACCATCAGGTGAACTGTGCGCTCATTTGTCACCCATACTTGGAAAAACACTGTTGAGGACGTGGTAAATCAGCACTCGTTCCAATACGGTGGCGATATAAAAACTCTTTAATTTTGAAATTCGAATTACGCACCGCTTTAAAATCGAAAAGAATCTGCCACATTCAACATGGTTCCATCGTGATTTTAAATAACGGAACCCAGAAAATAAAATCCGCTGAATACAATAGACCTCTATGATATATTGATATGTCTAAACTGAGGTCTAAGCCAACGTCAATGTGATTTTGACAAACAACACTTAAGTGACGTCACGTCAAAACTGTTAATGGAGTTGGTGATTTGTTCCCGACCGCAGAAAGAATTAATTGTTGTGACTTGTGATAACACAGTGTATAAAACTGTAGTTTTTTCTTCTTTTTTAAGTTTATGGCTTCTCTTGAAAGAATTCTGCCAGTGTTAAATCAAAGCTCCCGTCTTCCAAATTTTTTATGTGTTCTTTTGTACTTACCTATATTTACAAATAAAATGTTTGTAACAAATAAATGATGCAATGTGCTATTTGTTGTAGAATTTAATAAAGTTTATTTTATTTTATTTTGTTTCAATTATTAAAATCGTAGAAAGGCGGAAAGTGATGTTCTTCTGACATATTTCAACCGTTAGCGACAAATTTTCAAATCACTGTATTGAGACTACAGTTTCCTCTACGGTGACTCTTGGAAAAATGAAAATTGTAGTGACTCTACTAAAATTATTTGTCCTCCAACGTAACTATAAAGCAAACAGTCTATATAAGAAGCCAGCCGATCACAAGCTCTCTTTCCTGAGAAGAATATGAAGCAGTTAATCCGATGTGGTTCCCTAATGCGTTTTGAAGGATTTCACAAATAAACGAATTTTTTTTACTAGCTGTTCCCCGCGACTTCGTCCGCGTGGAATTTATTTCATTGGATTTCATGGGTTTTAAACTTTTTATGCGGAACTTTAATTCCTTTTTTAATAAGTAATAAGTTAAGCCTACGTTACTCCTTATAACATCAGCTATTTGTCAGTGGAACAAACAGACAGACAGAAAGAGAAAAAAACATGGTTGTTGTAAGTGTTGGTTGCATTAAAGTTGGCGAGTATCGAACTTGAATTTTTCAATTACACACACTCTCACACACAATCTTCAGGACTAAGATGCAATACGCTGGGCTTTCAAACTGGTATTCCTTGCTATCTTGGTCCTTACCAGGTCAAACCGACCCTTGTTATGACCACTACCATAATATATAGGTACATAGATACGGTACTGCCGCGTCACTCTGCCACGTAGAACTTTACCTTAAAAGACGTTAAAAATTTATAAAATAAAACGATGTATCTTACCTAGTTTGAAGATGCTTGCGCGGATTATTGCTAATTAATTTTTAACGTCCATAATATAATGGATTTCCGCAAAGTAACGTCTAATTCTATTAAGAATTTTTCCACAGGTCACGTGTAAGTAAAGATTTACTCGCGTCCGATGGATCAACCTTAAGTTGGAACCTAAGATTCGAACCAACTACCGGCGACTCAATAGTCAACCACTTTAACCACTAAATAACTCTACCATCATCGGTGCCCTAAACACGAACCCCACGTCATTCATCACAGCGGACGAATGAGTTCTAAAAATCGTCCAAACAAAGAGTTTGGCAGACAACAATGGCGGCGCATTTGAATTCAATTCCTTGTGTTGATAGCTTTTTGTTTTAACATCTAACTTATTTCAAGCGCTATCTGAATGGACAGGAGATGAATGTGGGATTTCCATTGGCCATGTGTTGTAATTAATGCGCAAATAATTTATGTAGCACGATTAAATTATAAGTCTACTGCTGAGCAAAGGTTTTCTCCACATACAGCCACACTGCATGGACCTGGATTACATTCATATTTTACCTACTTCAAATAGAGAAATAATCAAAATTCAAACAAAGAACATGTACTTTATCGTCTCTGAGCACTTAAATGGACATCCATCTTACTATGGACATGAATTCATCACAATGTATTGTGCAAACGTAAAAAGTAAGTGCGTAGGAGATTGGAGCAGCATTTTTCTAATAATAACTAAAAAAAAACTGCGGTTGTCAAGCCGCCCGCCAAGCGTGGCAACTTTGGCAATGCTCCATATGAGGCAACCTATGGGGAAGGATTTTATTTAGCTGTGGACTTTTGATATGCTGTAACGGTAGCGGTAAACGTAAAAATTAGCTATCGTCAGTTTTTTTTAATTGCAACAGTATATTTTTACTTACAAAGCCCATTAATTATAAATTCTAAACTTCGCGCCAATAGATACGTTCATCTGGTCGATCGCCTCGATATACATTACATATAATTAAAGGCGGGCAAAGCTGCAAAGCTGCACAACTGCACAGTGTGTCGCCATCTTTCTTTTTAATTGTTGTCATTTGCATCAAAATGCACCATTCCATTAAAGTTATTGTCGATTGAAATCGCAGTTACTGTAACATTTATATGGATTTGAACGACCCTCCAAAGTTACAAAGACAGCTTTACCACCAATTGCTAAATATAAGGATTCGCAAATGACCCAAATTAAAAACAATCGTACGTAATTATATTGGTAATTATCTTCTACATATACATAAATCAGTTGCTGTGCGTTAATCTCGCAGAATCTCGAAAATGGCTCGACCTATTTTGATATTTTTTTTCTGTGTTTTAGTCCCTGGATGGTTTAGATTCACAATTAGACCCGATAGATGGCACTGTTGTCAAGATCCAGAAATCACGTAATTTTCTATATAACTGTCAGCGGGTTGTATATATAGACAGAATAAAAACACTCTATAAATTTCGGTAATGACAATTAAAAACACTTCTGACTTAAGCCTAAAATTAAGTTAAGTTTTACGATTCAGCCGACCTAATCTTGTGTTAAAACAGAATCAGAGTGTGATTCATTTAGAGACAGTGTTGCCAGGTTTCCCGATTTATGCGGTACGTTCCGATTTACAGGGGTCTGATGACACCCGATTTACCCTTGATCGGGACACCAAACGTCCTGGTTTTCACTAGACATAGTTTGTAATCTGTAAGCTACTAACTACTGCACTATTCTTTGATATTCTCAAATTTTCTTAGCAACATTTTTAGGTGGTATGAGACCTCATAGTGGCGCCCCTCTAAATACAAAACCTTAGTGTTCCTATACTATGAAGTTGCTTATTCGTGATTTTAAATAGTATTAGACCTATTAAATATCTAATGGCACAGTTGTGTTTGTCGCTCTCGACATAGCAGTTGTATTGCTTCTTCGCGTTAAAAAAATGTTGTCCATTCTGCACACCCTACTATTTAATAGTCTTGTTTGACCACTTTTATTTAAACTGTTGTTCGAGTTTATGGGTTCGAGTTCATAAGTTCCTGAACCAATTTACAACTAAACAAATCACATTGTGCCAATCTGTTCAACTGATTTGCAAATCAACACATGATTTTTGACCTTTTAGGAATTATTTTCATTTTGTATAAAAATTAACACGTATCATAGAATTTTGATAGTTTAAGTCAAGTAACCAATTCACTTTTAATTGTATCAATAATAGGATATAAAAGCGTTCATTTTCAACAATTCTTTAGTATCAGTTGTTGTCTTACCTACGGCTTCGTACACAAATAACATTTTCTTTCTACTGGATCAGGATGGCCTAAAATTTGCATCTATCTGTTATTAAAGCAGATCAAAAGGCTCGGTACTGTTTCAAAATTTTCAAACAATATGACACCCTTAGTAAATCCATAGATTCAGACGGCATTTTTTTGTGCGAGCAGCTGTACCGTTCTAGAAAGACCAGTATCACTGGGACCTAAAAGATCTATTGTGATCTGCACAGTGTTTCTGCCGTTAAGAAATAAAACAGGCAGATCCTTGAGTTGCTTAGTCCCAGGATGTACATGTGCTTTTTAAGACAACAGTGTCCAGTCAGGGCTCTCGCCAGAATGCGCAGTTTATTTTCTTCCATAGCTTCTGAACCGAATTTACAATCTAAAGCCCGGATTCAGGTTTTAAAATGTTTTAGCCTGGTGTATTTGACCAAATCTGAAGTGATTTATCGTGATGAAGAGTTTCAAGGGTCAATCGGGGTAAGCTTTTTGAGATGCCGCAAAATAGCTCGGGTCCAAATTGCGTGATCTTTGAGCCCCGCCATGCCTACTCGTCGGCAAGTTCATTGCCTACAATACGCGCTTGGCCCGGAACCCGATTTTAAAATGACCTTGCTGTTACATCCCAAGGCGTTTAGATAGTTCACGCAGTCTCCAGCTAGCTTCTAGTTCACTAAGTTTGATCTCAGCGTTAGCAGTGCTGCTTGACTATCAGAGTTTATATGGATTATATTATTGACGTAGCATTTTTGAACATTGATTTTCTGAACTGAACTGAAGTAAGGAGAAAATTTCTGCCTGGGGAATATAGTCACCCTAATTCATACTAAGTTTGAATTTGGGGCGTTCACCATAAATTTCAAAGCCTACGTCGAGGCCCATTTTTTAAGCTATCGGTCATATAACGCTTTCGACCTCACAGTTGACCTGGCCATTCAGCCACTCATCTCCGTAGAATAGTTTCACTATATAATGTTTATTAAAAGTGTGTAGTAAAATGGACGCGTGATATCAGTGATCATGAATAAGACGGATCTCAATCTTTAGAAAAGCAAACGCAGACCGCCGTGAGCGTTAATTTTATACAAATTAGCCCTTGCCTCCTGGTCTAAATAAATATCAAGGGGCGTTAGACACAGAAGTGCATTAAGAGCTGCTCCAGGCGATGATCGCATCGCTCCAGTTGCATTTACGAGTAAGCAGACAGTCCTTTGTAGACTTCGTCTGTCCGCAGTCGTTGTTTGGTTGGCCTTATTAGACCAGACAACGGAGGCGTAGGAGACAATCGGCCTCACTATGCTACTGTACAGCCATAGGAGCATATTGGGACGCAAGCCCCAGTTGTTCCCACTATAACACGGCACGCACCAAAAACCGTTTTACCCTTATGCCACACTTGCTAAAGTGAGAGTTCCACGTTATTTTTGGTTCAGTGGAGAATGTTACATCTTTACCATTGAGTTTTGGTGTGACTAATTTGTGCCACTGTCTCTTTTTGGTGAAGGGTATTATAACAATTTTATTAGCATTAACTGATAAACTGTTATCCCTACACCAGTTATTTATGGTGTTTAGAGCTCTTTCTACGATAAATGATAAAGTACTTTGGCAAAAACCCCTCGCAATGACCACAAGGTCATCAGCATAACCCAGTATTTCAATGTGAAGGTCTGCCATCTTGTACAATAATTGGTCAATCGCAAGAGTCTAGAGAAGTGGTGACAGAACACCTCCTTGTGGGCAGCTTCCGGTAATTGGAACTTCAACAAGCGCTAGTTTTAGTATAGCCTTACTTTCAACGTTAACTTGAAACAATATATTATCATACCAAGCCGCTCTTTTAAATATGAATTCAAATTGCTACCTATACTGAATTAGCGACAACTGCGTAATTTGTTTCTTTATGAAGATTCAGAACAGCATTACGAACTGAAGAGTAGTGAAAGAAAACAGTAGCTAGGCTAGACTCTACTCTCCCAGTGAATTTCGCAATCTTTCATTAGCGATAATTCTTTTATTTTGCGTGAATATCTCATCCTATTGGGTTGTCGATCCAGAGAATAAAATTAATAGTCTTTGGAAAAATCTGTACAAAGGAACTGATTAATTTTGACTACATCAACTATCATTAATACAAAGTGTGACTATCGCATGGATAATTAATAGAATCAGGCGTTAATTTGCGGAAATCCAATATATTGAAGTGTTACAACTTAATTTGCTCATTTCCGCGTAATAAAATTAAACGATGTGTCCTGCCCAGTCTGAAGAGCATCTCCCACCCTCCCTCAGTTGCGTGCACTATCACCATCACTTCCACTTCCAACATCACCACTTTCAGCCTTACTACTTCCAGTACTTCCACTCTCAATATCACCACTCCCAGCACTACCTCTCCCAGCACAATCCCTCCCAGCACCACTACTCCCAACGTCACCACACTGAACGGCACACCACCCTTGATAATACGACACGTATTTCGCCTCTACACGAGGCATTTCCGTATGAACTAGACTCTGCGAAAACTGACACTATTTTCACCACTATTCCCATTACCACCATTCCTAGCACCCTCTCCGCTCTCTGCACTCGTTGATCGCGATTTGTATATATAGCAGCTGTTTCGGGTCCCCGCTCAATTCAAAAAGTCACCTACAGGCTTGTAAGCAACAAAATACTCGTGCTTTGACTTCTTAATTGACGTCAATAAAACGGAATGTTAGTGATAAAAGTGAGTGAATTGGTGACCGGTGCCCGGTGGTAACGTTTCGGTTGATTTCGGCGCCCCCTAATGATGGCGCCCGGTGCGGCAGCACCGCTCGCACCACCCTAGGGCCGCCGCTGACTCGAACTAAATCAGCGGCCAAAAATGCTACAAGAATCCTGTTTTGTGTACCCGTCGTAGCTGTCCCGATTTGAAAACTTTGTTCCCGATATTATTTTTACCTTCCGTCCCGAAATTTGACACACTAGATCTGGCAACACTATTAAGTAATATTGAATACACATATCACTTTAAAGACAAGAAAATTCGAATGTTAACGGTTATGATTTACATATTCCCAGTAGTTTTGTCAAGTAATTTTACTAGTAAGACTACTTGGTAAGATGAAAAATTTCATCTATTTTATAGAGTAGGAGAACTGAGGATTTTCTTCCACCAGTTACCAGTTAGTCCTACTACCAGTTAGGTCCATTTGGTTAGAAAATTCCCGGTAATCTTACTTGTAAGAGTATTTGGTAAAATAAGTATTTTTTATAAAAATAATAGGTGCTTACATATGAAATTGGCGTTTTGTACGGGAGGAATATAAAATCAATTTCTTTGTATAATATATTTACTTAATCAAAGTATACATCGTTGTTATCTATGCACTTTTGCCATCTCATCGGTAGTTAATTGATCTCTTTACTAAAAAAACCATGGGGGCGAGAATCAATAAACTCTTTGAAGGCGGCTTGGACTGCAGCATTGTTTCCTTGTAAGAAATTGTCCAAATTCCGGAAAAATGGTTTTCTGTTGGATCAAGGTCCGGGAAGTACGGTAGATGTCGCAGACATTCCAATTGTGGCTCATCTAACTTAGTGGTTGTTTGTTTTGCAGTGTGTAGTCTTGCGTTGTCGTGAAGCAGCAGTGGCCTAGAGCGATTGACCACTCCCGGTTGTTTAGCAGCTTGTTCTTCCTTCATGGTTTGCAGTTGCTGACAATAGATATCTGCCGTAATCGTTTGGCCAGATTTTAAAAAGCTGTAGTGTACGACACCGGCGCTAGTCCACCAAATACTCACAAGTAACTTTTTCTGAGTCAATTTTCGCTTAGGGCAGTATTTGTCTGGGTCTCCAGAGTTCAACCACTGCGACGAGCGCTTCCGATTATCGTACAGTATCCACTTTTCATCACAAATGATGATTTGACTTAAAATCCCCTCATTTTTGTGTCGGTTGAGCAAGGTAACGTAACATTCTACGCGTGTTTGCAAGTTCGATTCACTCAATTCATGAGGTACCCGTCGTTCAAGTTTTTTTACTTTCCCGATTTGCTTCAAGTGGATTAATACGGTTTTATCACTTACCTCGAAGCCTGCAGCTATCTCTGAAGTGCTTTGTGATGGATCCGCTTCCACATTAGCCTTTCATTCTTCATTTTCCACTTTGGTCTCCGGCCGTCCAGGGGGTTTGTTCTTTAGGTCGAAATTTCCAGAACGAAAACGTCGAAACCAAAAACGTACCGTGCTTTCTTTTGCGACACCAGCGCTGCACACATCACTAATCCTTCAAACTGTTTCTGCAGCATTGCGGCAACGGTAGAACTCGTACTCGTAAATATACCGATATTTCATGTTTTCCATTGTGCGGTAATAAGCGACGCCAAAGAAACAAATAATGAGGAAAAACCAAATGAATGACTGTTTTCAAAATTCAAACGTACCAGCTAAATGAATTTATAAATTTGAATTTGGAATTCTTAACCTAAGAGGCCGTGTAGTGGCGGTTGAGAATATCCACTACCCCATATCTTCCCGTGGGTGTCGTAAGAGGCGACAGAGGGA
>DWHP01001153.1:0-16842 GCA_018247895.1 Parnassius honrathi
ATATAATAATACAGTATATACAGCAGTCGTTTTCCTGCTGGATATTGGGCTCACCCGTTGCTGAGAAGATTTGCTTTTATCTTGGCAAGCAAATTTACGATTGCAATACCTGATGGTCCGCGCCCATGTTGCGGATCATGTAAACAAAATGAATATACCGCCATCTATTCAAAGTCATTAAATCTTTCTGTACTTGCTCGCTTCCATATTTGATACCTACAAGAAAAAATTGAGTGATGGAATATTTTACGCCACATAAAGTACCCGGGCTAAATGAAAATAAATGTAAGCCGTCAAATAAAAAACTTGCCAACGTAATTTCAAAATGGCGTCATAAGTTAAGTCGCGTTCAAACTAAATAGGCAGTCTTAGCATTCAAATCACGAACACCTGACAAAAGTACTGCATCTCGACTCCACCAAGCACCTCGGAACAAATTCAATAAAGTTGAGCCGAAACTACGCTAAGGGGAATACATAATTTCTTAGCGTCTCTTTGTAAAGGGCTAGTGACGGAGAAAATGACGAAATATCGGTAAGTAAACAATATTAAGTATTTTATACTCTTTCGATAACAAAGCTATTACAATTGGGGAAAAGAATCTAAAAGAAAATGTTTTTTAATTCGATAAATCCCTGGTCTCGCCTATAGAATTTTTTTAATATATATTGCATCTCATCATATAATATCCTTTACACACTAAGACGTAAAGGGTAGTGGTTAGATTCTTTTTTTCTTGAGCGAATATGAAACTAAGACTTGTTTCAGCATACTTTACTTTTATGTAACTCTTATAGAAATAAGACGAGGCCTGTACCCACTACTGGGTACAGGCCTCGTCTTATTTCTAAAATGATTGTGGAGCAATTAATCCGTCACGCTGCGCGCTACTCCTTTGCTCGTAGACTGACCTCACGTAGTATCGAAATATTTTATTTGTCTAGTTTTATCACCTTTGCTATGAAGAATGAATGAGGAATGTAATTAATAATTTCATTAATACCTGCAGGGATCGAACCTGGGTTGTTCGCGTACACTTGAACTAACACGATCTTAATAATACGAATGTAAAACTAATAGAAGATTAAAATATAAAGGTTTACTAAACGTATTTACCGTTATTGTAAAATAAGTAATAAACCAGCATTGTTAATATAACTATCGATAGCCGCTAAACGTGCCTATCAGCACTCGCGCTGTCCCACTCGCGTTACTATTTAAATCTAGTTACAAGTTCTGAATATATTTTGTAATTACAGGTAAGTTGGGACATGAAAATTCCTACACAAGTGTTCGCCCAGCTGCGAGCGGCTTAATTTGACTCTTCAAGAAATATTGTTATTTAAATTGTTGGTAGTGTACGTTTAAACGAAGGCGTCTTGATATGTTTTGTTTTGTTACCTAGTCTAGTTAAATTTTCATTAACGGCAACACCTTCTGAATTAGAGAGAGACAAGGAATACTGTATTATTCGATTTAATGTTGCTTCTTGAAAGATCAAATTCATAAAGCAATAATGTTATACACAAAAACACTTTCAAGTATTTGTGATGACGTTATTTTATAATAAGTGCATATTATACTAGAGATCCGCCGCGGCTACGCACGAGTAATTTTTGGATCTCGACAACAGCGCCACCTACCAAATCCAAATGTGAATTAAACCATCCAGGGACCAGCTGTTTTCAAGTATGTGTGAGACTAACGGACAGCAGCTGATTTTTACATATATAAAGAGATTATGCTTAGACATCTTAAATTTTCTTTAAAGTTAATGATTTCTTATATTTATATTCACTACACATTGATTAAAACTACTTTTACGGATTATATCGCGTTTAATTATTTGATTTTTAATTCCCGACGTTGCGGATGTTTTCCAGCACCATTAACCATAAACAATAATCAAAAAGCTGAAGGTACTCCGGGTTAACACTGACATCGGGACGTCAGTCAACTCAGTCCCCCGTAACAATGGGTGCTGAAAAGCACCCGAAACGTCGCGTACGTTGACTTCTGCAAGGGCTTCTTAAGCCCTGCAGGTCTCGGGCTTCGGGGTATGTCCCATTGCCCGGATTTTCCTTACGGCCCACAACTATGCGCCAGTCCTGGTAGCCTCAATTTAGGCATTCATGCGTTGAACGGTTATTTTCGAAGATGGGAAAATAATTTTTTCCATTGTCGGTAAAATTATAACAAAAGGATGTTGTCTGTTTAAAAGTCGGAGTTGGCTTTACGCAACTCTCTAATCTATGTGGAGAGGAATTCTCTTGGATAAGGTCGCCCGTCCGGAGGGCAAGTGTGTAGCGGCGCAAAGTTGTTAAGATGTGGGTGTGGCCCCCGGCCCGTCGTCTGCGCGGTTGAAAAGGCCGCGCGTCAACCGGACCACGAATTCTTCAATGGATTCTACGTTCAGATTGGCCGCTATGTCGTCATTCCGGACGTATCGACCTGCTCCGACGATGGTTCTTAGTGCTTGGTTCTGCTGGGCCTGCAGCCGCCGCCTCGGAGGATCGCTCAGAAGTGCGTACTACGCCGGAGCAGCGTAAGTGATAATCTGATGTAAATTTTGTATATCTTGATCTTCGTTTTGATCGGCAGCTTGGATGCCAGGACTGGACGGAGCATCGCACGCGCACATCTGGCTTTGAGGACGATGAAGTCGACGTGCGCAGTCATGCGCAGCGTCCTGTCAATCCGGCACCCAAGATAGGTCACGCCCTTCTCGTACGCAATTTTCTAGCATCTTAGCATCAGTGGTGGTGGTAAATTTCTTAGGCGACGAGTGAGCAGAGCAGTCGTCTTACCTACGTTGACGAACATCCTCCACTCATCAAGCCATGGTAGCAACAGGTCCAGCAGACGTTGCATTCTGGCAGTGGCGATGTGGGCTCTTCTGTATGAGGTAAAATAGGCGCTATCATCCGCATATAATGACAGCTCCACGTCCTCCTCCCACTCAACGCAGCTGTTCTGCCAGTATGGGGATGTCATTAGTATAAGCCGCGTACACGACTGGAGACAAACAGCTACCCTGTGGCACGCGGTTATACTCTGCCGCAAGCAGGTGCAGCACTCTGGTCAGCTGTGTAGCTATAGAGTGATCCCTCCTGAATACGTGCTGCTGCACCCGAAGTTGAAGGCACGGACGTAGGCGTCTCAGCAATAATCTTTCTAGCAGTTTAGCTATGTGCGGTAGCAGCGTGATCGGCCTGTAGCTGGCAGCTCTACGCCTGTCCTTCCCGGGTTTCGGTAAGACGATGACTTTGCCTTTCTTCCAGTCCTCCGGGAAGTGGGATGTCCGCAGTATCCTATTGTAGAGTCGACCAAGCTCTACTAAGACTCTGTTGGGCAGCTGTCGGAGTACAGCGTTGGTAATCCCATCGTGCCCCAGCGCCTTCCTCGGTTGCAGGCGGGTTACTGCCCTCCGCAGTTCAGCGAGGGAGATGAACCATTCTCCTGCAAGTGGTGGCGCGGGCAATGACAGGAACTCCTGTACGCGACTCTCCTTCCGGGCATGAAGCTCCATGAAATCCGCACTTGCTGGGTTCGGCATAAATTGCTCCTCGAAGTGCTCTACTAGGTTATCCGCTCTACCCTTGGCATCGTAACGACGTTCGCCCGCGTTGTTGGTCAGCGGGCAAACGGGAGGTTGGGATTTAGTTAACTGTCAGTTTAGTTTATAGAGCAACGCATCATGCTCTTCCGCTTTCCATTAAGGTCGCTCCCAGATCTTTCCTCTGTATGCCTGGTCTGCGACCGATAGTTCTTCCGATACGGTGTTCGGTTGCGTTTTGATTCTCGGGCAGCGAATACGCGCCCTAAGCCTCCTCAACGCTCGTTTTCTCTTGATCTGCACGCTTATTTCACGCGGCAGATCGTCTGTCCCTGCTGATATCGGGACGATCATAGAGGCAGCGTGGAGGGCGTCTTTGATTGCCTTAGTAATTCTAGTAGCAGCGGCCTCTACGTCGTCTGCTGTGCTTAAAGGATGGTGTGATGGAGGTCTCTCGTGCAGGTGTTGATGGTAGAGCCTCCAGTCGACACGTGTCTTAAATGCTCTGGGCGACGTAGTCACCGCCTTTAGCACAAGGGTAATCAAGTTCGGGAGGTACTGTGAATTTAGGTCGTACAGCACCTCTACCATTATCGGGTAGTTGACGTTCCTAGAGAGCACGATGTCCAATACATCCGGACGTTTCCGTGGGTCTGTCGGAACGTGTGTAGGTTCTTCGGGACCTAAAACGTCTTAGCTGTGTTTTTCAGGGCCTTCAAATAGTGCATGACCCGGCGGGTTGATCACTCTCGATCCCCACGCCGGGTGTTTGGCGTTTAGGTCCCCGGCGATGATGGTGGGTGTTTCGCCTTCTATTATCGTCCGGACGTCTGAGGAGCAGAATGGAGTCCCTGGTGGGCGGTATGCTGCGTAGTTTCTCGCCCGCCGCCTCCATTTTTATGCCGATAGAGCGCATCGTTTGGTAATCCGGTAAATCCGGCTCTTGACGGACGATGTCCCTCCTCACTAGAACCGCCGTCCCTCTATAGGCGTCCCTTTGAGAAGTGACCTCGGACCTCCCGTACATGTGATAATTGGGCAGCTTTACGTGCGTGTTCGGGTTTAGTTTTGTCTCTCCCAGCAAAATGACTAGAATGTCTTGTTGTTGGGCGACAGTGCGGAGTTCATGTAGCTTCTGCTGTATCGAATCCGGGTTCCAGTAGAGAAGATGCAGGTTACTCTCCTCCGTAGTGCCACGCTAGGAGGTTTGCCAGCGCCCTCATCACTGCTGTAATGGGATCCGTCCCGGCTCTAATATCGGCCAGGACCTGACTGCCGACTTCGATTGCTATGCCAACCAAGCGTTGAATGGCGTCAGCAGTCTCGAAGCCGGCTGATGGTGTTCTCGGCGCCTGAGGAGGCGTTGGCACTGGTCTTGGTCGTTGGTATACGTTTCTTTGTGTAAGGGTAGAGCGCGCTCTATATGTAGAGCGGGCTCTATTTTCCGATAGAGCCCTTTCTGGCACTCTACCCTTCCTGGTTGCTCCCTGTTCCTTGGTAACCTGCGCCTGAGCTATCGTTACTGCTGGGGTGGGGGTAGAGGTGGCTACCTGAGGAGGGGGCTGCACCTTCTTCTTCTTCCTCCCCCGCTTACTCTTTTGAGAGGTTTGACGCTCGGTTGCGTCATTAGCGGGGGGCTGAAGAGTCGCCCCGGTGGTTGCCTTGGTTGCTGTTATAACTGGCACCACCATTTCTGTGGGTGCCGTGACGGGTGGAGGGGGGGCAGGTTGCCTACCCTTTCCTCTAATAGTGGTCCACCCGTCTTCCTGGACTACGGCCCTGGGGCGACTGAAGGGGACCCTCTTGGGCTCTTCTGGGAGTAGTCCCGGCAGAGTGATCCCCTGCTTCCTTGCAATCCTCTTCAGGACTGGGCAGCGGCGATCATTTGCCGTGTGATTTTTCGCGCAGTTGGCGCATCGCGGTTCTTCATCTCTATCCCTTGGGCAGTTACTGGCGATATGGTCCCCGGCACAGCGAACACACTTCACTGGGCTGAAGCAATTCGTAGATGCGTGGCAAAAGGCCTGGCAGCGGTGGCATTGAGATGGACCCGCTCTTCCTTGCCAGGCCTCTATGACGACTCCTTTCATGTATAGGAGTTCGTCAACTTTATATAGTTCATTAAGGCGCTCCAGGCTCAGGTGGTCCAGCTGCGCAAAGTAGAGGCACCCAGGTCTACCTCTACGAGGGGGGATCCCTTTTACATATCTAATTGGGAATTCTTTGGCGCTGATAGCCCCCTCTATTGCGGATGGATCCGTGCCCACTGGCAGTCCCCGTATACCCACTTTTGTGGGTTCATCCTCTTCGGGTGTGTAGCAGTACCAGGACATAGCTGGTACTTCATCGGTGATCTCCATTAGGTGCCTTTGGACAGTCCGGAATTCTTCCGAACTTTGGGGGGTGAACCTAACCCTCTTCCCGAACGGACGAGCATTCGGTGGGTAACCCAACTTCTTGTTGAGTAACTCAAAGTGCTTCGTCCAGTCCGGGAGGCACTCAGCCACTATGGGCGGGTATTTTTTAGTGGTTTCTTCCGGTTGGGGTTCAGGTGCCTCAGCTGTCCTGGTCCTTGGTACTGCAGGGGCGGCTGCCAGTTGGGCATAGCTTGTCGAAGGCCTTTGGCCATCGTCCGATGGCCGGCCTGACGGGTTGGTAATGGGCGCGGACACTGAATGTCCGGCTGATGGCGCTAGGGTCGCATAGGTGGTTGAATCCCACCCATACGATCCTTCTCCTCCTTGTTCCAGTTCAGCAGCATCCATGCTGCTGTGATGATCCGGTGACCGAGGAGGGGTTGGTTTCTTTGGCGATGGCGATTTTGGTGGCGTTTGGCGGATTATGGGCCTCTCTGCTTGATGGTGATCGCTTTCATCTTCAGATGATACTGAAGAGTACTCTGAGGAGTACGGAGACCCAACGCATTGTCTCTTCTCCAGGAGAGATGCCATGGTCTCGGCTGGCGTGTACCTTCGTGGCGTTTTCCTTGCCCGCTGTTGCAGGGGCGACGGTTCGCGGCCACTCGTACGCTCAGGTACGGCGGACGAGAGCGCGGCGCTCTTTGCGGGCTCCTTACCCGGCGACGAAGGCTTTCTTGTGGGTATTTGGGAGTACGAAGAAAACACCCGGGTCCTTTCCGGGTCAAAGAGATCCCTATAGGCTATTGGCCTCTCCAATACGCCTGGACGGTCCGGTGGTTTCCTTGTCTTGGTCCGGGTTGGGGGCGGTTCCCCCTTGTCCGACATGATGCTGCTTGCTGTTGTTGCGCAATGTGTGTGGTAATCTACCTAAGGCCCTGTCTGACTTACCAAACGATCGGCGGCAGGATAGGTGACGCGCGACACGGACGGTGATGGTTTGAGAGAAGGATAGCCTCAACACTTGGGGCACTGCCTACCCCTTTCTCTATGAAAGGGTTGGGGGAAGTGCGTCTGATGGCACTCACAAACGCGACTAGGCACTAAAGAACTCGAAACGTTTTAGAGCGCCTAAGAATCTACCTAGGGGCTGGTGACCTCGACGCCTCATGGAATCACGGGACTCGACGATCGGCGGAGTATGTCGTACAGGCGGTTGTATGTGCACACTGCTATACACAAACAACTAACACCCAGGAGATCCTGCTACTGACGTTACTGGGTCCCGAGCCCCGACATTCTATACAAACATACTAAGAGTTATAAACATGCTATACAACTATATCAACACACGTTTTCACCCAGTTTTGTCGGTAATTTCACTATTAATACAATAACAATATTCTTTCATCACTTTGTTTCTTAGCGTTGTTAGGCCATCGCGAACAAGAAGCACTACTTGAACGCGACTGCTGCAGCCCCTTAGCGCCTGCAACTGACTTCATATACAGAAGGCTAAATATACGTTGTCACCTCTGAGGAATGAACTGGAATGAAATAAACAGTATAAACACAACATTGTAGCAATGGGGGTACATATACCCATTATAGACAATGCCTATGCTCATAGTGGGACTTAATGTTCCGAAGAAACGAGGTTTAGATGCTCGACCAGCAATTGCGTGTCCTGTGCGCCTACTACGTCTATATTGCATGTTGAAATATTGTTACTGGTATTTTAATTCTACATTCCTCTATATAGAATATCCCAGCAACATGTGAGTATAAAAAACAAGTCGCTTAGAGCCACAAGTAGTAAGAAATATTGAACTAAAAAGCATGGATTTTGAAGAGAAAACTTCTTTAGCATCGTTGTGATTTGAAAGTCTACGAAACGAATAAGAGACAGACACATAAATTCATAAGATTTAACGTGGGAGAAAATGAGATAGAAAGCGTTATAGCTCAATGCTCGCGAGAAAAAAGTTTTTTCAACAAGATACAAAGGTGTCGTGTGTCTATGGGATAAACAAGCAGTGAAGAACAGCCAAACCTCAACTTCGTAGTAGGTAAAATTGACATAAATCTTTTTGTAATTAGTAAATACTAATATTATACAAGGTATATCGAAACGAGTATAAACATTCGAAGGGAAATTAATCTACTCGTAAAAATTAGTGGCTGTCCCGTACTTTTAAAAGTACATTATCAATGTCGAACACTTCTTTAGATATTTTAAACATGTTCTAATCTTAATAAAACAATTAATAAATGTTTATGTTTAAAAACAAAAATTATATTTCCACATAAAAATATAATGATAATAATAAATCATATATTTAAAATTATCATTTGTTTTTATAGTTTAAAATTAAAACATTGGTCTCGTAGGGGACTGGAGCTAAGTGGACTGTATATATGTTTTATTGAGGAAGAAACTGAACAACTAAGAAGAAAGCTAATTACTGTGACATCGGTCTGGCTAATAACTTAATCGATGATAGTTGCTATTTTAAACTAACAGGGGTTAAGACGAAATTAAAGAACTACGAAATAATAACCATATTGTGCACTATTTACAATTAGATTGCGACAGTTAATACTAAAACACTATTTCGTTACTATATGAACCTAATAGGGAGCTTGAAAGGCTTCTTTCATGCTTGTTCTGTCTTGAGAGCTGTAACCGCGCGAATGACGAAATCTCGCCAGAAACACTTGTTTTATTTCTACGGTCGGTGTTACGTAGGCACAGAGTTGCTGCGGGGACCTGTCCTGATGCAGGGTGTGGGAGACGTGTCGACGCATGTGCGGTGAGGGGCGACGGACGATTACTTCTTCGCCGTCCGTAACATCCTCCCCTCGGCGTAGTTCACGAGCCATCTCTCGGGAGGACGGTGATCTTCCTGAGCGGCCTCCTCAGCAAGCCGCCTCTCGTCCTGACTGCGACGTTCCGCACCACTATATCTAGTCCGGGGAAAGTCCTCGTGACGACTCCTCTTGACCGCACGTTGCTCGGGAGGCTGCCGTCTGCTATGATAACGAGGTCGTCTTCTTTGATCTGGGGCTGCTGGGCGTTCCTGGATTCCCCTCCGAGCACCAGGGTCGGTAGGTACTTGCGCACCCAGCGTCGCCAGTACTCGTCGGCCAGTCCTTGCGCAGCCCTCCAGGTCCGCCGATCCGTCGATGAACACGTCGCGGTGACTGGTATGTTAGATGGTCCCAACAGAAGAAAGTGGTTGGGAGTCAGGGCTTTCTCGTCGTTGATCCCGACTAGCACGTGAGTGAGAGGTCTGGAGTTTACAGTGTTTTCCACCTCTGCTAATAACGTTATGAGTGTTTCTTCCTTGGGGCTCTTCTAATAAAGAGTAGCTTCGAGCGCCGCCTTGATGGAACGCACCAACCATTCCCATGCGCCTCCCTGGTTGGGCGCACCCGGTGCGATGAACTCCCACTCCGTCCGATGAGTAAGCGCGAAGTCCTTCAGCTGCGGTGCCCACTCCTCCATGGCCCGTCGCAATTCGTTGTCTGCTCAGCGGAAATTGGTGCAGCTGTCTAATTACATTACCCTAGGCCACCCGCGTCTAGCCACCATACGCCTAAGCGTCATAATTGCCGAGTCCGTGCTTAAGCCATCTACAAATTCTACGTGTACCGCGCGCGTCGCAAGACAAGTGAAGAACGCATCCCATCTCTTTTCATGTCGTCGCCCTATTGTCACAGTTAACGGCTCTAAATAATCTAATCCAATCTACGTGAACGATCGCTCGAATGCTCTTAACCTCTTGGGAGGCAAGTCTCCTGTTACCGCCGGTCGTGGTGTAGCTTTCTTAACACGACATCGCATACATCTTTTTTCGATCTTCCTAACCGTTGGTCGCAGCCGGATAATGTGGTACTTTCTCCGTAAGTCGTTGACCACCCGTTCTCTGGCTGGGATAGGAATGTCGTTGGTGAATAATATGTATAGCAGGGGGGCAAGCACAGAGCCTTGAGGGACACCGGCTTTGATTTGACGAGAAGAGGATAGCGTGCCTTCGTGTCTAAAACGAAGGGTACGATCCTCCAAATAGGAGGCTGATGGGACGGTGATTGGAGGGGAGGTGGTGAGGTTTGCCTGACTTGGGAATGCCAATGACAGTTGCCTCTTTCCAAGAGGTGGGAAAATAGTTGAAGTAGAAGCAGGCGTTGAAGAATATGGCCAGTAAGGCGATCACCTGCTCCGGAAGATGTTTAAGGGCTTGGTTGGGGATGCCATCCGCGCCCGGTGCTTTTTTGGGCTTTAGTCCTTTGATGATTGATGAAATCTCATCTGTGGATACAATGATAGGGTCAGAGGTGGGGGGTGGGCGGAGTTACGGCGGCGGATCTCGTCCTCCACTTCTTGGATATGGGAGGGGTCAGTGGGTTGTGAGCTGGGAGAGCATGTGCGGAGACGCTGTCAACGAAGCACTCAGCCTTTTCTTCGTCCTCGAAGGCAATAGAGCCGTCGGGACGAGAGAGAGGGAGAGTATGAGTGATAACGTCTATCCGGAGGGCTCTCGCGATCTGGTAGTACGCTTTATGCGAGAAGATATTCTTCATGAGATTGCCCTTTTCAAGGTCTCTGAAATATTTGAGGCGGTAACGGAGTTTACGTTGAAGGCGGTGGGCCGCAAATCTATATTCAGGAGTGGGATAGCGTGCAGCTCTACGGAGTACGGCTTTTTTGGCTTTGATCAGGTTGCTAATATCTAGGGGAAGACTAGTTTTAGCGACCGGGACAACCCTTTCATTCTCCATAAGGGTGGATTTTGATTGATTTTTCGACCGCTGTATCTATTTTCCCCTTACTGTGTAGGACATTGGAAGAGAGGGTAATAGGAGGGTCCTGAGAGTCCATAGCTGAGGCTAGGGACTTCCTGAAGCCCTTTCAGTTGGTGTAGGTTTTGGAAGAGGGAGCTGGAGGTGGCTGATGACCAAGAAAGAGGGATACAGGACGATGGTCGGATACTATATCATCGAGAGTCTCGATTGCTCTAAGGTTAAGGGATACTCCCTTAACTAGAGCAAAGTCTAGCACGTCAGGAGCGTAGTCAACGTTGTCGGGATAGTGGGTGACAGCGAGGGGGCTGTAGACACTCATCGAGAGACTGAGTGATATTCAGCAGCACCTTGCCACTACAAGTAGTAGTGAAACAGGTCCATTCACTATGCTTGGAGTTAAAATCTCCAAACATGATGACTGAATTGCCTAATGCAAGGATGGCTTCGAAATCGTTCTTAACGGGGAAGGTTCCGCTAGGGACATAGCAGGAGGCTGTGATGATAGACTGGTGTCCGGTCATGGCTATTTTACTAATAGTGGCTTCCATATTGGTAAGCGTTGGAGTGGGGACGTGGGAGCAATGAAGCGATTTTTTGTAATAATTGGCAGTACCGCCGCCCTTGCGGTCGAGTCTGTCATCTCGAAGAAGCGAATAACTTTTGATAGAGAGGCCTTTAAGGACCTTGGAACTGAGGTGTCTCCTGGAGGAGGAGGAGGTCGGCTTCGTGATCTCAAAGAAAGAGCCCAAGCTCAGGGAAGTTATTTCGCAAACCGCGGATATTAAAAGAAAGAAGCGACAAACCCTTTGGTTTGATACGACCGTGTGATATTGTAGGAGTAAAAGGTTCTGACATTATGTTGTTTTTATTACAACGACCTTAAAAGTTTGTTATGCTCAATAAGAGCAAAGAGACGGTCCTCAGGGGACTGAGCAGAGTGCAGTTGCGCGCTAAGACGGTAATCTCATCTAAGTTGACTTTACGCATAGTGGTATGCACCAAATTCATATCGTCGACTAAGGAGGAGTCTACCTGTTGTGGGGCGGCGGAAGGCCGCGGGATGTTTGCCTTTTTGCGGCCCCAAGGGTTAATTGGGAGCGGAGAGGGCTGTGAAATAGAGAGGCCCATAAGGGGCTGATTAGGGCCCTGAGGTGGCCGATAGATGACCTGAGGGGGCCGATAGATGCCCTGAGTGGGCTGAGATAAGCCTTGAGGGGGCTGAGACAGGGGCAAGCCCTGGCGAGGCATGCGGCTTGGAAGAGCCGGAAAGGATTGGTCATTGACCTGTGGAGAGGCTGCTTTGGCAGCTCTGTTGCTGAAGAGGGGGTGAGGAGCGTGAGGGCAGCTTTTGAAAATGGCCGGATGGCCGGTCTGTCCACACAGGACGCATGCGGTTGCGGATTCGGAATTTTTGAGGCGAGGGCACTCGTTCGAGTGATGGGGTTCAAGGCACTTAACGCACCTGGGTGGGGCTGAGCAGTTGGCCGCCGCGTGTCCATAAAGTTGGCAGCGGTGACACTGCGCCGGGTAACCGCGCCTGTGTGGATCTTCGACCTCAACTCGCGACAGGCCGCACACAGTGCGTACCTGGCGTCGCCTCTGGCACGTTGGAGAGAACGAGAAGGACGAGGTTGAACCTCTTGCACCTGCTGCTGTGCATCTTATGCACAGCCTCGACAGGGGAACCCTGGGACTTGAGGTCATCTAGTATGTCCTCGTTTGCGAGTTCATAGGGAACTCTGCGGAGGACTGCCTTGCCTTTCTTCTCTTCGGCGAGAGCGTACGTGTGATGGGACATACACTCGGACGTGAAATAACGGGTGATGTTTCAGAAGTCTTCTATAGACTGCGAGACAATTTTTATTGCATCACCGATATTGGTGGCTTTGTCGTATTTGTATCGCTTTTCGTATAGACATAGAGACGCATAGAGTAATACAGATGTTGGTAAAATCAGGCCAATACTTACTACAATAACTCTTTAAAAGAAGATTCCAATCGTCAAAAATAAGAAGAAAATGAAATCCAATGCCTACATTACACAGGATCTGTCAAAAGAAGCTCTGCTTAAAAAGAAGGAAAAAAGAAAAATAGATAAAAAAGAAAATGAAAAAGAAAGAGATCTGAAACCCCTGGTACAAAATCTGGTAATTGTAAAATCAAAAATAATGATCCTAAAGTTAGGAAACGCGATGCCTTTCAGTATTTACGTGAGAGATCACACTCACTTTCAGACAAACATTTATATACAAACGAAGATACAGGTATCACAAGCTGGACAAGCACAATACAATAAACAACTACAAGCTAACAGTCTCTCATCCGGTTGGTCCCAGCGGGAGTACTAGACCACTAACCTCCAACTAAAAGATGTGAGGTACTTCATATCACAACACTAAATATGAGAACCCTTAGAACTCACGAAAGTTTACTAGAATTAGAAAAATCATTAGAAAATATAAAATAGGACATACTAGGTATAAGTGAAATGCAAAGAATGGGTGAAAATAAATAAAACAGTCAATGTGGGAATGTATACAAGAATTGATAGGAATATCTGATAGATTAGCAATACTAAATGTGAAACTACTAGGATATATACCTTGGTCTATATCCTAGTAGTTCCACATTTAGTGTGTGACAGTATTATTAGTAGTGACAAACATATAATCTTAATGGGGGATTTAAATGCACAAATTAAAGCTAGACAAAACTGTAGTGGGTACGTACTGGTCAAGTTCAGACATGGAAAGAAGTCGCAACGGGCAGAAACTAGTTGGATTTTTATTGGAGCATAACCTATCAGCATTAATTACCAACTTAAAAAAAAAACAAAAATACTAAATGGACATGGTTTTCCCCGGCTCTTATAAAAATGAAATGGATATATATTAAGCAACTACCCAAAAGCTTTCACCGACACGACTGTTATAAGCAATTTGAACTTTAATACAAACCATCATATGGTATACTGTTCTCTTAGAAAATTCCAAACAAAAATATTTCGCATTTGTTTGGAATTTGTTGGGTTGCGCTAAAATGCACATTTGATTTACTGTATGAGCTGGCTGTATCTTTCCTCTTCACTTCCGCTTCCTTCCTGGACGGGCGCGCCTCCAATAGGAGGTCATTTCGCACGCCCAAGAGAGGGCTACGCAAAAAGTGAAAAGGGAAACGCCACCGGTCGACAAGAGTTGTCGACGTGCCACGGCCGCCGAGCAGTTGAAGCTCGATTTTGGATGTGACAGCACCTTTGTGTAGCAGTTGGGCCACAGAACAATTTAGTAGTGATCGCTTTGCGTAGTGCAGTTTTCGTCGTGCACAAATGCAGTTATCGTCGCGCATCACCGCAGTTGAAACGTAGCACCATCAACATCGAGGCCTGAGTAAAAGGCTGCCGGACGATCAATACGCCCAACCCAAGTATTTTCATTTCCTAGCATGAGCCGCTCTCATTTTTTGTTCCTTTCCCACAGCAGCACATGCTTCTGCTCCTGCCAGCTGATATAGTAAATTAGATCCTGGTAAGTGCATTGCCCAAAACCGGCCACGTGCCACGTCCGCCATCTTGTTTTGGTTATAACTATCTTTATCGTTCAAACTAGAACACCTATCGTTAATATCGCATACAAATTTTCGGGGCCAATATTCCCGGATTCGAACCCGGGACCTTACCGCCGCGCCACATATTAAAACTGCCAAGTCAACTTTGCTCGACAAAGTGCAACCTGTTCAACGAAACAAACAGACATATAACAAGCAATAAAATAGAAACAACACTGAAATATGATATACTAGAAAACGAACTACAGAGCTTGTATATCTCAAAAAATAACCTACAAAAACCTAATAAGTATCAACTAAGTGAGCATACGTTGCAACTAATCGGAGAAAGAAATCAGCTTATAGCCAGCCAAGCAAAAAAAAATTATAAAGTTAGTTGCAGATTTAAGCAAAAGAATAAGAGAAAGTATACGCAAAGATCGCAAGGTCAAGAGGTTGAAAACATTCGAGCACTACGTCTAAAAAAGGGGTGTGTGGAAAAGCTCTGAAAGAACTGCGAGAAGTAAGCAACGAATGGATAACCAAACTAAAGGATAGGTCGAATACTACCGCGACACGACAGAAAATCAAAGATTTAGCTACAAGTTGCTATCGTCAACTGTATGGTAGCCAGCACCAAAGAACAACAAGTCACCACAGCAAAGTGCTCATTCAACAGAATGATGAAGGAGAATCGGAGCCTGTGCTGAATATTCTATTGTGTGAAGTGATACCAAAAGTAATACCAGACAAAATTACCAAGGAACTTATGAGGGAAAATATATAGTAACTGACTCCAATTCTTACAAATTTTTTTAATTAGAAAATTAAGAAATTTTAACAAGTAGCCAAATTCCACAACAATGGACTAAATCTCACGTAATCCTACTATAGAAAAATGGTGATAAGGAAACATTAAAAACTACAGACCGATTAGCCTGATGTCATACGTATACAAAGTTTTTGCAAAAGTAATACCAACGAACTTATGAGGGAAAATAAAAAGATCTGACTCCAATCCCTGCAAATTTTTTAAAGAAATCTTAACAAGTAGCCAAATTCCAAAACAATAGACTAAACCACGTAATCCTTCTATACAAAAAGGGTGAAAAGGAAAACATATAAAATTATAGACCGATAAGCCTGATGTCAAACTTTTACAAAGTTTTTGCAAAAGTAATACTGGACAGAATTAGCAAACTGTTAGATGAACAACAGCCAGTCGAACAAGCTAGTTTTAGGAAAGGGTTATCAACAATTGACCATATCCATGCGATTAAACAGGTACTAGAAAAATATAACGAATACAATAAAAACATCTATGTAGCTTTTATAGACTATGTCAAGGCCTTCGATAGCTTAAATCATTAATTCATATGGGAAAGTCTAAGTCAACAAGCGTGTATACTAAAATCATAATTTTTTTTTCATCATTCATTTGGATAGGAGTTTGGGACGGTACCGGCGGATCGCCGCGAACAACAATAGCTCCGTATTAATTTCATTTTAAAAATAGTTTATAAGAAGTAATTAAGCGTTCTAATAAGTTTATTAGTGAAAGAGGAACTCAAAAGTTAAGTGACATTGTAATAATGTGTATAAATGGATTAATTATAAAGTTACAAACGGTTTACAAATGTATAAATACAGCTTGTAAAAGGGACGACTTTGTGTTAATTCAGGGCTTTTATCTTCTTTTCTTGCGAAAAAAGTGATGTAACTGTAAGTAGTAAATAATTGTGGTTAAATTCACTGTTAACGGACGATATAAAATTATTCATTAAAAACTAACTTCATATCCGATTAAAAAAAAAGCTACTGGTAACTGAAGTCTAATTTCGCCAATAATACTAACGTATAAATAGCACAGCGGTGTACTAACTCGGAGTGATATCTACGTGAACCACGGTCGAATCTCCTCAATACTATTCTTTTTCCTAGTTTTAAACTTATTAATTTCAAATTGCAATATGAATTTCTTCGATAACATTACTTTTCGAAAAACACGCACTCAATCTATGTCAGAAGATCTTACTTGTGGTGATAGTAGTTCGGATGATTCGAAACTAGATGGGGCACTACATGTAGTTTACCGAACTTATCAGGTGATGAAAATAGCATTCAAATTCAAAAACTTAAAGAACAAATAAAACACCTAACCTTACAACTAAATTCAGCTCATGATGAAATAAACAATTTGTCCTTAGAAAATCACGAGTTAAAAAAAGCCGTTCAGGATTTAGCATCGAAACATGAAGTTCTAAAAAAAGCCACCAAAGAATTAACGAATGATGTGAATACTCCTAAAAAATGTTTGAAAATATCCACTCCACTAAACAGATCCATCAAAAAGACACAGAACAGGCTCAACATTACTCCTAGTACGCTTATAAGACAAAAACCTATGACTGACCCAACGATCACACGACAAGATAATACAGTCCAATTAAGCGAATCAACAAACATTAAATTAAAACCTGTCAGGAAAAAAATATGCATTATAAGTGCTAATAAAACAAACAAAGTATTATCTACTGCTGAGGATACTTTTTTGAATACCAAGATATGCCACTACATTTC